>CAAKHB010003874.1:102087-170791 GCA_901007665.1 Aeoliscus strigatus
GGTGCACCATCAGAGGCCTTGGCATACATTAAACTTCTTATGAATGCCAGATGATCAAAAGAACGCACGCTAAAACGAGTGCTTCAACACGCCGTGTGAGCCCTCGCGATGCTCTGATGCTTTGAATCACTCAGCGATGAAGTGATGAGGGGTGTACCTCTTCATCCACATTTAGTGGAGATGGATTTGTTTCCACGAAGCTGCTGAAGGTTTATGTCACTGCACTGAGTCTGTTCTGATGCTGTCAAACACTCTGAAAGCAGAACTCTGTAATTTGTGGGATTGTATACAAATGAAATAAATTCCTTTCATGCATTCAAAACTATGCATAAGAAAAGTCAGATCATCTGATCCTAGCAGGACGAGTGTGGCAGCTACTTCAGGGACGCAAAAGAGGAAACGTCTCCTCCTCGTCACCACTACTTCATATTTTATGCGCTGCATGTCACTGATCATTCAGAGCAACATTATGGAAATATTTTACCCTAAAATATCAGCTTCAAATGCATTTCATGGTACACTGACTTGTAATGAGAAGAACTGTCACTCCAGCCCAGTGTAAGTGGTGGATGTGTACGTACAGAAGTGACCCAAATTATGTTTCTCAGCCCAGCTACACCTGAACCATCACACAAAATATTAATACATGATTACATCTATATATTGTTTGCTTTCATACAAACTAACCCTGTATCCAAGGTAATGAGGCCTTTGGGGAATTCTGAGACATTATTCATGATTTCTGTCTCAAAGTATAGCTACTCGCTCTCTCCCTCTCTCTTTTTTTCTATGTGTGCGTGCATGTGTGTGTGAGTGGGGTATGTTCAATAATTCTTTAAAAATGCTCCAATATGAGCATTGGGCAAATCTCAATATTGAAATGAGAGTTAAATGTGTCCGTAGGAAACAGCCCTACAGTAGGCTATGTGAGGATTAGAAATAAGGAGAGTGACATTGTATTAGAAATAGAGGCAATACTCATCTGCCCAGAAATTGCAGGGCAGGATGACATTTTGATTTCTTCCCTGCAAGCTTGATGTTAATGATTTGGTTTTGGATGGGGGAACCGTCATAGAGTCTGAGCCATATGAGTGCAATTTCCGTCCTGGGGATGAAAGCACATCGATTGCCCTCTGATGGTTTTTATGGGGGGGCTGCTTTCATCCAGACTGAGGCTTTATTGAGCTGTATTCACCATTAATGTAGGGCTGATTCTGTGTGACTATATCAACATGAGTCCAACAAACAGTCAATATTCCATGTGTATGTCTGCACCATACGTCCTGCATGGAGCCCTTATGAGTATGCAAATGTCAAAAGTGAAGAAGAAACTCACGATCCACTGCATAAAGATGACAGCTCGCTACCTATTGCGAAGGGGACGAATATGATTTGATAGTGTGTGATTGATTAAAACTGCAATTAGACTTTGCTATTGGAAAACCCTTCTGCATCCACATCAGGGAATTTCACCCCCAATGGTGTACAGGCGGCAGAATGCTGCTGGAAGTCTTTCTACCATTATGAAGCCGTCTCTCTGTGTGTCTGGTTGGATTAAGGAATCATCACCAGCTTCCTGTGCTGCGCAGATGGGGATTTATACTCAGGTTAAATGCTGAAATATGTTCAAGTGATTCCTGAACCCCCCTGAACTGACCCACAAAGACATGAAGTAGTGCCACTGTCGAAATGGATATGCTATGACACGGACAAAAAAAGAAAAAAAAAAAGTATGCAACCATGAAGAAACTTTTCTATTCGCTATCCTGGTGTCACCCACTGTCACCCATTTGTCAAGAATGTGTTTTACCTCCAAAACGGCACAATGCCACTCAAGTAACCCCACTAAAACAACACATACAAATGTGAAAGAAAAATACAGAAAAGCAAGAAACCGAAGGGAATCATGAATTGACACAGCTGATAGTGAGCCATGTGTGTATTCATCAAAGGTAATATCCGTGACGACAGAGTAAATACGGTCAAATATTTCCCCAGGTAAGTGTGCTATCTGTGCGAGAAGTCATCGGTAAAGCATGGCTGAGTTTGCATTACTGCTTTTAAACTATTAATACAAAATGCAATCACTTTTTATCAATCTCGGCGCTCAGCTGAACAGACCAGTTGAGTAACTACTGATGTTGTTGTTCTCAATAACCTTTCATTTTTCTCTTTCAATTTTCCAGTATGACAGCAATCTAAACCCTCACCGGCGATGCCTGGTGATATTTAGTACCCAACACAAGACTGCCGAATTGGCATATTTGCCTCTGGGAGACACTGACCTTTGCTCTTTTTACTTAATTTACTGTCAAAATATAAATATGGAACATACAGGGCTCACCTTTGCAGTCGGAATTAGCGCAGCCCGAGGTTAGCTGAAGGGCAGGGGTGATTTTAGAAGTCAGGGATGTTTGCATTACAGTGGTAAAAATACAAAGCCATATGCGTGTCAAGAGGTCCAATTAAGTCCTTCATTACAATATGTGGCGGTATGAAAATGAGCGCAGTGGATTCAGACTGTGTGAATTTTTCCTAAATAATGACTGAGAAGCTGAAGTCAGCGCTGGCCACAAACAATGCAGCACATTATCCTGGCGTTGTTTTGTTGATACGAGCTCTGCTTATCCCTTCTCTCCGACACCTAATGGCCTGCACGTATAACTGAATGTTGGTCCAACCTGAACATGTTACACAAAAGCCAGCATATCCATGGGACTCTTGCATCTTATCCAATCCAATTTGCAGTTTTTGTTCTTTAGCCCGCTTACTGCTTTCTTTTTGTTTCTCCTTTTTCTCTCCCAACTAAGACCCACAATCCCTTCAGATCTCAAGAGGCTTAATCAGTGTCTGTGTCAGACTACTTCATGGCAGCCTTTGGCCACAACGGATATTATCCATCTTTTCCTTCTAACAAATCTGTCAATCCACTCAACGGGAAATGAAACTTCTCCTTTCGCAAACTGTTTGTCTGCAGCGTCATGCAGGCAAATAAAAAAAAAGTCATAAATCCAACATTAAATACACAACAAGAGCTCTGAGGTGATGTAAAAGTGGCACAGGAAAAAGAATATCAAGAATAATGCATTGGACTTAAATTCACAATGTATGCAAAGGGGTAACCAACCAAGGGAGAACTTGCTTTGATTTGACTCAATTTGCATAAACCCTCCCAACTATGCTTTTAATAAGTGATCTTCACCCAGGGAGTTGCCAGTGCATAGCAGATTAGCATATTCCAGACAACATAACCACTGGTTGGTATAGAAAAAAAAAGAAAGAGTGAGATTGTGTGAGAGAGAGGAAGAGGAGGAAAGAAATGGGAAAAGTGGCACAAGGGCAAAAATGGAGCAATGGTTGGAGGGGTGGGGGGACAGAATGGTTTGTTTTGTTTTTAATTTTTAGTAACACAGCAACAAACATACATTCTGGGAGAAATAACCAAGCTTTAGGACTCTCCTGCTAATTTACTAATGGCTCAGTTGTTTCACAGTGCCCCCTAGTGGGTTCAAAGAGTCTTTCTGTGTCATTATGAAAGAACAGACTGATGAGAAAAGTAGAATCATGCCAGAGGAGACTATTAGCTGCTGAGGCCAGTGGTGGAATGTGTAAAGCTCACCATCGAAGAACAACCTGGCATGAAAAAAATGACACAATATCACTGTTGGAAGCAGCTTTTTGTTCAACACAGGCTGCAAGAAGTGAAGACATTAAATCAGGCTGTGGCATGTATGATGCATGAGGGGTGTTTGAAAGGGGACCTCTGAGGCAAAAGTCTCCTCCGTGATCATTTCTTTACACACTAGAGGGGGCTAGATCATTGGAAGCATTACATATAACATGATCAGGACGTTACTCATCACTGGCCATACATGCCAGCACAATCTGCAAATACAGTACAAATCCTCCCTTGACCTCCTCTGCAGGCTTAACGCGATGTAATTTGTGTAGTTCACACATAGATAAACAGCTTCATCATTGTCAGCTGAATCAGATACGACAAGTAGGGTCAGGCTAATCTTCTGGTCACATTATTCCAGAGAATGAACTGACGTTGACTGCTGGATAAAAACAATCATTAAATAAAAAGATACAGAACTCAGGTCCACACTCCAGTACTGTGGGATAAGCTGGAAAGGCAGTTAATTTGCTGCAACCTCAATTTGCATGTATTTGAAAGGACAGTTTGAAAAGAGTGGAACTAATTGGTATTAGATAGTTGTGTGTTGATCTCTCAGAATAGTGGTGGTGAGGGGAATGCGGTTCTGTTGTTTAATTGCATTTGAAGGGGAGCAACCTCTCAATAATTGGCCGAGAGAAATTGAATTTTGTAAGAAAATACAGCTGAAATGATTTCCACTATTTAATTTGCAAAATATTTACATATTCAACAGCATGGTGAACTGTAATAATCATGCACACTGCTAGGAATTCTCACACACACACACACACACACACACACACACACACACACACACACACACACACACACACACAATAAATTATTCTGTGCCTGAACACTCACACACTATTTTATGACAAAAGTTCTTTAATGTAAAGGAGTATCAGATCAACAAGGAGGTTCTGTGTTGGTCCAGTTTGTTTGTGAAAAAACTTATTTCATGAATATCAGAGCAGGGATAAGCTCCAGAAAGAGTCAGTTACGTTTTGAGAGGCTTCCAGATCTTTATGCAGGAGTTTCCAGCAGGTTTAGTTCAGAATTAGCATCTCTTGAACTCTGAATTTAATATCTTTGACATCTATCCATTATTTCTCAGGAGCACATTTCGAATGCTTTTGGAAATGTAAATGCTGGTTTCCGTTGCTGTTTTATTCCTATCCAGAGTGTGGTGCATACACGTAAACTCCATGGATATACTGCACACACTGAAGTAACAGAAGAATACTGAAGATTAATAAATTGCCATGAGCCACATAAACATGTCTGTAATGTTACTGTGAAACACAAGCTACCAATCTGTTATTTCAATTTTTGATCTTTTAAGTGACCGTAAATGATGATTGGTTACATATCACCACATGGTGTAATGGATCTGCAAAAACCTGCGAGGGTTGGTTTTAAATTATTCTTGTGTTTATTTTTTTATTGTTCTGTTTTGGCAAGTGTGTGAGGAATTTAGAAACGAGGAATTTAGAAAAGAAGACAAAGGAGGTGTGCCAAGGCCACTTCTGTTTCCTTGACAACAGACTGTGACACCTCAGCCATTTTCTTATCTGTATCCTTGGTGATTACGCTGTAATCCTGTTAGTGTGCCTCAAAAGGTATGTAAAACATTGTGAAAATTTTCCTCTTCTGCTTGCATCCTTAAAGACAGTTGCAACTTTCCTTTGTCTCTTCCTCTGACCTTCGTCGTGTCTGCTTTGGGACAGCATCCTGGTTTGTGTCATTTGTTTTGAACAGATGCCTGTTGTTCCTTCTGATTTCCCCTCCTCATCTACATGCTCTAGATGTGTCTAAAGGGCCTGTGTGAGTGCGTGCACAGATGACGTCAGCTCTATGCGGTGAGTAAAGGCAGATGTGCAGAAGACAGACTGTGTCTCGAATATAGACGTGGTCAAAAGAAACGGAGCTGCGCTGCACAAAAACCTCAATTTTCATCCAAGCTTTAACTATCACACGCAGTGACAGCAAGCCGAGCGTTAGGGATTTCATTTCAAGAATACAATTTTGTGCATCGTCAATAAGAGCTGCGGCTTTGCGATACAAATCACTTGGGAATTATTTTAAAAATCTATTTGATCTCTTGCACATGTTTGGTTCTGCTAAAGGGGACTAAATAAAAATAAGATTGCTCTATTTGATATGGGGGAACTTGTGCAGTTGATTCAGATTATGTGGATATGAATTAGCAGATGATTAGCATATTTCACCCTGCATTTGTTCCATACTACAGTGATGGGCACAGATCTGCACAGCCCACCCTAATGGCAACATCCTCATGGCTGGCTCAGATAACTAGATAAGACCACATGGAGGATGTCACCTTGGACAAAGACCAGATATAAAGAAACATGTACGTTATTGGGTCACTGGCAGACTGAACAAAAGACCATTTACAACAGATTCTACCAAGACGCTGAGAAAAGACCCCGCTGGCATATGTTCACAAGCGAATCTAGCCAACACACACCGCTGCTCGTGCTCATAAAAGCTCTGATTGTAAATGACAGCTTATACATCAGGCGCCTTTCAATGGGGTCCATAAAGTGACAGTGCATAACTCCCACTGTGCAGCCAAGTATAAAGAGATTTGATGGAGCATCTGTTTGGCGAGTGCAGAGACAACAGGCGGAACAAGAGTGGAAATCTGGATTAGACAGTTTGCACATTGTCATGTAGCTTCAAATATGACCAATAATAGACACGAGAGAGACACACAAGAGGCGAGAAGATGTATGGAATTAAAATCAACAAGTCGTTAAGTGTGTATCATTAAACATTTCCTTAAATGTTTTAGAGAAGCTGTTTAGCCCACGTGTGTGTGAGCGATGGCGTGAAGAGGATGGTGAAGAAATGTCAACTCATTTGTACTGGAGCTGAGGTGTCATTCAGCCATAACGTGGCCTTCACCTTGTTGTCAACTTAATATGATTGCAAGTCACAGCCGGTGACAGAGCATCTGTTTGTGACACAGGGGAATCAATACTCAGGCGCGGGATCATTTATCTTGTTATGCACCTTTGAAAAGAACAGGACTGGTTTGACATGAAGTGTGTGTGTGTGTGTGTGTGTGTGTGTGTGTGTGTGTGTGTGTGTGTGTGTGTGTGTGTGTGTGTGTGTGTAGGAAAAATCTTTTCAGTTTTGACTGAACAATTGGAGTGAATGCAGTTTGCTTGAATTAGCTACTGTATGCTTCCATGCTACTTCTGGATCATGGCTCACAACTCTCTTCAGTATTATGAATACATTTTAAAGCAAAACATGACGGGATTTATTACAGTTCTGATGTATTTCTACACCTCAGTTTTGTAGTCTCCTGTGAAAATAATAAATGTACTGTACTTACTATTCCTGTTGTATTTGCCAGTAAGGCCAAGAAAGTGGATGCAAAGACATTTTAAGATGCCTTGTAAACCTGTCGGAGGTTCTTGCTCCATTAGCCTTCACTTCATGGCACTCCCTCCTCAGTCTGTTGTTCTGTGATTTATACAAAAATGGAAAGATTCCAGTATCGTAATTTGAGACTGATGTATTGTCACCCATGACTGCAAGTATTTAAGCCGTGTACAAAGTAGGACACTGAAGTCTGCACTTTAAATTTGAGGTCTTTAAATTTTGTTTATGATGTACTTGTGCTTTGGCAATATTATTACCTAAAGTGCATCTTGATTGTTTTTTGCACACTGCATTCTTGATGCAAATCCTTAAAACTATCAAAATGACCCATGAATTTATGTTTTTAGTCAGTCAGTTAAAATCTGTTAAAATGCAACATTTGATTCAGCATATTTTTACACACACACACAAACACACACACACACACACACACTCCTAGAAAGAATGATTTGGTCATAGTAATGGTTTCTGCTGGCCCTTCCACTGAATCAATTTGAATCATAAGAAACCTGAGCATCACCCTCAGATTCAATAAATGCAGTTTTTCTATTAGCAGGATCTCTCTCAGCCTAAAACCTCTGGTTCAAACAGAGGGCTCATCACTGAGGTCTGGACAAGACTGATAATGAGCTATGCACTGGAATCAGGTGTTTTGGAGGATGCAACGCTGCAAGGGAGACTGGGAAAGGTCAGCATCTACAGCCATGAACAATGAGACAATGTCTCCTGTCCCTCTGGACCTCCTCCCTGGATGTGGCTGTGAATGTGAGTGTGAATGGTTGTCTGTCCGTCATGTGGCCCTGTGATGAGCTGGTGACTGGTCCAGGTTGGACCCTGATTATTATTATTAACATAACCTGTTGACAACTACTTGAATCATTATCATAATTATATCTATAATTCACTTTTAAATGTTCCAAATAAAGTTTCTAATTTGTGTGACAGAAATCTCATTTTACTTCAAAAGTGCAAAAATGCATCTGAAACCCAAATGAAGAAACCAAAACTATTTTTTTAAAAGTGGTTTTAATTATTTCGATTCTAACCTTCCCTCATCGCACTTCAAGTCACCATTTCATCTTTTGAAATGTCTACCAGAACACCACTCATCGTCCACAGATGGTGAATCACTCTTAATTGGCATTAATGTTCAAATTTTCAAAGGAAAATGCCCCATAAAAATTCCCTCCAAAGTGCTGCATGTTTTAATTTATCACTGTGGCAACATCAGTGTGTTAAACCGAATACGCAAAAGGAGGGATTGAGTGTTTATAATTCATCCATTAATTATCATTACATCATCATGAATGAATGTAAAGTGCATTAGCCTCAAACTCAATGGACTACTTTTTGCACTTATTGATTATAAATGTCATATTTTATTATAAACCTGCCTTATTTATGTTTTGTTTACTTTTTGCATTCACATTCCAACATGTTTACATTCACGCTCTCCTCCCGCAGTGCTTTACAGCCTCGATACTGCTGAAGATCTAAACAGTTTATAATACGGCGCTAACAATGGCAGACAGACTGTAAACAGACGTGCTTGTGCTCCAACATCTTTGAGGTAAAGAAGAAAAGATGCTCTCCAGGAGCTCTTGAAATGAGAGCTATGATGCTCTGATCGGCTGCATTAATGCAGGTGCTGGTGATGTTTGCATTTCCATTCACCACAAATGTGTAGTGTTGTGTTTAGAAGTTCTTGAAATGGACTCAAAAGACCTAAGTGATACAAAAACGGTTAAAACATGTTTCAACTGACTGCATTCTGAACTTGAGTTACAGGTTGGATATTTGACGTAAGGGGGCATTGCTTCAGTAAGTTCTTGTCTGCAGCTTGGACAACGCCATACTAGTAATTTGCTATGTTACATCAACGTCACATATCAGGAAGATTCAACTTCTGGATTGTGTTTGGTCTTAACCTCTTGATCTTGAAACAATAATAAAAATGTCCTCAGAGCAGTATGTGTCAAACTCTGTTGGCTCTGTTTGCCTCACTGTAGTTGATTAGTTCCAAAAAGGTATGTGTGATGTGCAGTGGCTATGTGAACAAAGAGTGAATGTTATGTTGCCAGGTGTATAATTATAAGGATTTGTTCTTGGTGGAGAAGGATCAGTGATGATCATCGCATCTGTTCACTGTAACAAAAGTGATGGACGGCAGTGTCAGACGCTTTTAGTCAGGCTCCAATAAATGCGTCATTACAGTCACATCTAATTACTGATAAGGGCATCATACAATGGCAAACATCCCAAAAATGTGGCCGCCATGCTGAAGACTTTCTGTTAGATAATAAAAACTTATGAACAGGAACAAACCTGCTTCCTGCAGATGCAACACGGAAGCATTGGGAGTGTCTGTTTTGTGCATTTTGTCGCTAAGATATTTACACAAGTAAATAATCCTAAACATGTCCTTGAATCTGCACAAGCACTGGACAGACCTACATGAAATCATCTATTTATAGAACGTACCATAAAAATACAAGTTCATATTGGATGGTAAATATAGTCTGTTTACCATGTTGAGTGTGAGCAGGCTGTCCTCAGGGAGCACAGGTACACACACAATAATTTAATGTCACCTTACAAAAAAGCTAATCAATCATTTTCTACTCACTAGTTTAACTCCAGTGAACTTTTGACACCAAGCAGGTGAGACAAAGTCATCCCTCAGACATCTGAATAGTCATGCAGCCATCGTTTTAGGGAAAGAAAATGTCCATAAATTCATCTTTCACTATCTGACTAACAGCCCTCATAGTCATTGAGGAGAAATGACTCAAACTGCAATTGTCTAATGATGGAGGTGAGTTCTTAGAAGCAAAAGGTCATTTGACTAGAATATAATATACATTATACAGAATATGACTTCAACAGCAAGCTGTTTTGTTGACAAATCACACTGGCAGTGGCGTGATCGACCTTTATGGGTTTTATTTTTAGCAAACAGCTTTCTTAAACAATTATTTTTAAAAAAGTAGAGTATATCTTGAACCAATATTCATTAGTCACACAAACGGATTTTATTGCTCTTCTGTGTTTTGGCGCAAAGTCAGGACATGTAAAATAAAATGTTGAGAAAATCAGTTGCAGACTTTTGAGATGAAAAAAAGTCCATTTAGCATTTTCTTTTCAAAGTTTATCTGCCAAACAGCACAGCTTTTGTTGTATGCAGGGATTTCATGAGACAGCTGTGGTTATGACATCTGCATTTTAGCAGTGCAGATCTCAGATGTCACTGCCGTACATGTTGTGTCAGTCAGGAGATTGTCATGAAATACCACAATGGACTTGATGAAAGTAATGGAGACTAATTACTGAGACTAAAACTCCTTTATCAGTTTTATCAGTGTATGCTGACGTGAGATGGCTGCAGGAATGGATGTTCAGAAAATAGAAAAGCTGCATTCTCTGACCAGTATTTCATGTATTTCAACCTGGTTCCATTTCTTTTAGTGCCTGACGATTACAAATGCAAGGTGTGCACCTGTGGACAGATGTTTGTCACTGTCTTAAGTATTAATCCTCATTCTCTGATGGTTCATCCACTTACATGTAGCTCTGAGCATTCCACATGAATCACATCAGTATATAGTACAGTATTTTTTCACATGCAGGACACACACACCAGAGCTGCTGTTATTGTAAACAATATCAATACATTTGAAATGAACTATGCAAAAAATATAAAATAGTATAAAATAGTTTCATCATGCTCTTTTATTTATGAAGAATATGGTCTTCACCCTCAGAGATTAAAATATTTTGACACATACTTACATCCAGCTCCCAGATGCCCAGCGGGGGTTGCAGTTGAGTTGGACATCCTGAGAAGAAATGATGTGAACTCCTGTTAGAATGGAACTTGTTTTACAAGACTCAAAACTGCTTTTAGTTTTTTGGTGAATTGGCTGTTTAGACAAACACACACTAATAAGGTACTGTCATTAATGTAAAAAGTCTGTTGTTCAGACGTGAACATGTGTTTCTCGGTGACAGGATCCTCAGGTCTTTAAACACATCATAATCCCAGTGAAGATACATCCACTCTACAGCACGCTCCTAATTACATAAGTGACCCATCAATGCAAACATTGAAGCCTCCATAAAGTACTCGAAATAGAATGACTTTCATTTCACCAGACTTGATGGAGAAGTTGTTACAATGCCTGTAACTCCACTGCCAGCAAGGCATGTGAATATATGTAAATATGCCATAAACACACACCAGCACAGAGTTACATCTCATCCACAACTCATCTTTTCTGTGATCAGACATCAGACATCGACCCAAACCCACACAACTCATTCAAACAAGTCCATCCAAAGCTCTGCTTGAAACAACAGCATAACAAGAAGTGTCTCACCGGTCAGCAGCAGGTCATTCAGACCAAAGCAGCCTTGGCTTATGGACAATGTTGAGGTGACTGAGCTCTAACTGCAGTTGTTGTCTTTCTTAGATGTGTAGAAGTTTTCCAACCATTTTCCTTCTTCTTCGTTATTTTTAACAGTGGTTGGCATCTAGTGGATATTGTGCATTACCGCCACCTTCTGCTGAGGAGTGTGGACTTGAGGTTATACCCTATCCATTAATCACATGTCCCTTCTTAGCGCCACCCCCTGACCTTACCTGACCTGAGTTCACTTCATGACATCTCGTGTTCTTTGTCAGTTGAGTTCACTTCACCATAACACAGAAACTTCATTATAATAACAGACAGAATTGATTTCCTTATGAAGATTTGAGGTCTGTACAAAATACAACCGTAGGATGATATGAACCACTTGAGGGAAAATGTCCTTTCGTTGTGCATTTTAAGTAGAACTTTGGTAGTTCAAGATGAACATGATGAGTGGAACACTTGATGCATTCTTGGAATTTCAGCCAAAAGGACGAAACATAATAAATAAATAATAACATGCAGGAAGGGCAATCCCCCTGGAGTGGTGCTGGCAGTCAGAAGTGAAGCCTGATGTTGGGACTGATGACTTCTTAGAAAGGAGTTTCTCTCTTCTCTTCTCTTCTCTTCTCTTCTCTTCTCTTCTCTTCTCTTCTCTTCTCTTCTCTTCTCTTCGCTTCTCTTCTTCTCTTCAGCCACGATACTGCGTTGCTGCTTTGCACTTTCTCTGGTTGATCATTTTATATTTAAACAGCCAAAATCGTTTAAGTTGTGGTAATTTAATCTGGATAACATTAATTAAAATGTACTCATATTCGCAATGCCTTGGCAAATGCTGTCGACAAGGGGCTATTGGCCTTGGATCCTCACTCCGAGTGGATTTCAGTCAAACACTGTGAAATTTGAACTTTTTTTTTTTTCTTGTTTTCTTGAAATTTTCTTGAAATTTGAACTCTTTATTAAACTTGTGCAACAGCTGAATGTCGGTCAGTCTTTTGGCTCTGCAGACAGGGACTTTGAGCTGTCATGTCAGTAAATAAACTTTATTTTGATTGTTTTCAAATGGATTTTTCCTCCCAGCTGCATCATGCATAGTTAAATTCACATGATCACATAACATCTCTCAGCTATCTTTGTTGTGTCACTCATTTTTCAAATGCCATGTGACAGCAGGGTTTTACCTCAACGTGCCTGCTGGGTGGGGTCCCTTTTTCACCGACGCCCCCTGTCGAGGATCATATGATGCTCTTGTGTTGCTTGGTAATGTTTAGCATATGGCTGCAGGGCGACGGTCCAAACTCTGAGCTGAAAGATGTTTTTGTTCAACACAGATCATCCCCATAGACACACACGAACACAGACAGACACACACACACACACGGCTGCCTCAAACAACATTGTCAAGATGTGGCAGAGGCCTCACGCCGGCATACCCCACCAGGCAGCTGCTGCCTGCCAGGCGCCCATCTACAAATAATCTGCTGTGGGAGTAGGTGTCAGTATGTGCTGATGGGCTCTGCAATATATTCAAATCTATTAGTGAAACCTTGGAGACTTCTCCACATGGGAAATAAGTAATAATCCTAACTTGGCTGTAGTCATTTTTCTTCTGATGCAGAATAAAACACTCTGTGTATTTAAGATGAATTTTCTGAAATTTAACAACTCTTTTTTTGCACATATAATTGTTTCCATTCTATTTTAGTATTCTATGTTCTAATTTATGTCTGTAGTGTCTTCTTGCACTGATCAGGAGCAACGCTCCGAATTTCGTGCGATGTACAATCAATAGACCGTTGGCAAGAGTTTAAGGACGTGATGGTACTTTGATATTACTGTTAGATTCAAAGCATCATAGCTTCACATTTCACAAACGTACTTGAATTAAAGTTCCAACAGTCCGATTCTGACAGCTCAGTGATCAGGTGGCATTTTCCATTAGGTGTGTCCCTCATGGCTACGGGGGTCGTTCCTTTGATTCATAGTTCGCTTTGATGGCTGTTCATCTCATTTTTGTCTGAGAACAAATACATCTGTTTCTCCATTTTTTCATCAAACTCTCAGTGAAAATAGATGAACAATTCCCCCTTTTTCTCCTGCCATAGGTGCATGCAATGGGATGTCTTACGAATAAATCGATTCCAATGCAAAAATGAAACACTGTATTGATTCTCTCATTAATACCTGTTTCAACCTCTGAACCTGTTCCACTCTTGAGACTGTTCTTTTCTTGAGCCTTCTTATGTGATATGTTCAGCTGCGTAGACGTGAGTCTGACGTTATCAGTAACGACTGTCTGACAAATGTGCTGCCACTGATAAAAGAGGCTGATAAGGTCAGAGGCTTCTGATGCCACGTTGGAATCAGTTTTCAGCAGCTTCTTTCTGTATTTTGTTCCCTTGACACAATTCAAGCAAAGGGGCTTTCAGGGCTCCTTCCCAGAGAGAAGAACAATTTCCTGGCAGATTATTAAAACGTCACTGAATCAGTTTTGTAGCTCAATAATCTCTCCCTTATATTGGGGTGAATACTTGCTGACATCGCATATCAGTGTCTGCTAATGAAAGTGCAGACTGAATAAGCTTTTTAAAAATGTATGCATGTAATTAAAGAGCTTTAATTGCCACACATCAGATCTATTACTACCATTGTCATCCCTTGATTGGACTGAAATGATCATATTTCACTCCAATCAGGCAATACCTTGTTTCTGTAAACATATCAGTGTTTCCCTAGTGTTTTACGTGTACGTAAAGAGGCTCGGTTTGAGTCGTCTTGGAGCGTCTACCATCGACATTATCCTCCATTATCGTCCTTACAGACAGGTGAGCAAACTACAGTCCGTAGTTCATGTTACTAAAGCATGACACTACTGCCAGTTGTAAACATGCTGTGATTGTAGAAGATGGTAGATTAACCCTTCAGATGTCAGTTTGAATTCCTTAACTCAGAGATGTGACTCACAAATCTTGTACACAGTGGTGAACATAACATTAAGAGTAATTTATAGAATAATTCAATGAGTCCTCTAAAGTTTTGAGGACATGGGTCATAATGTGACCCCGCTGTGAATGTCACCCCATGTGAAACTGGGAATTTCTCTTGTGAGATGAAATAGTATACATACAAGTATTTATGTATCTGTCTAAAGAAATGAAGGCCATTGTCTCTCCTCTCTGGCCTGTGCTCATTCCACAACCACTTTGGAACTCACTCACTCCCAACACTACTCATCTCTGCACATGTTTTGTGCCTGCACCTCGCACAGATGTGACACCATCATATTGACAACACCTGTCCACGTATCTGTCCTGAGACCTTCAGGACTGCAGCAATGAGACAAACAGAGGGAATTCATTCTGTCCCAACTATCTGAACCTGTCATTCACCAGCTCACACGTGTCACCATATATGTGTGTTGGAACTTAATCCACTGGAAAATCAGAAGTCTCACTCCCTGACTCCAGTGAAGGAATTTGTGATATAGGTGGACACCACAACCTCCTGATGACCTCCTCCTCCTGGTTTGAAACGTGAAACTTACGAAGAAAAGAAATAACCTGCATGTTCTTCACGCCCTTTATGTCTCTGTGTGGACAAAATCAGTGATCATCGTCAAGAACTTCAAATATTTTGAACGAAATCCTGACGTGAAAACAACCAAAAGTGTGTACACAAATATACACACCCGAAGCTTTAACATGCTTGCCAGAGAAGTGATGCAACCTAGCCCAAAGCTCTGGTGTGTATTAAAATGTAAATTAAAGGATTTCAGGAAACATCTGCCAGTAAAATTGTGAAAATGGGAAATTGAACTATGTTGAGCAGACTTCAAATAACACAGACTGGTATCTACAGCGTTAATATTCCAGAGAAGCTCCACCTCCACCACCACCTTCTATGTTAATTGCAGTGTGATCTGCTCGGACTGGACGAAGCTGCTTCATCCGCTTCGACGGCCGATGCGTCTCCAAACAGACACGAACCTGCCGCCGAGAGTCCGCCGGGTGTTTCCACGCAGATGATGCCGCTGCTGAGGAGGCGCCGGGGGACGTGAGAGCTGTGGATCCGCCGGCACTTGGACGGAGCCGGAGGCACCTTGCGTTCAGCCATGGGAGGTCAGATGACCAGGAGCAGCTTGTACGGTACGAACATGTGGAAGCTGCAGCAGTATGGGCTATATCGATGCTTATTCAGTTTGTAGTGTGTGTGTGTGGGGGGGGGGGGGGGGGGGCGTCTTGCAGCCTAGAGAGGGAGAAAAGTTTTGCCACCTTCTGTAAGTCACGGCTGCAGAAGACAGGATGATATGAACAGGAACTAGTTGCTTTTGTGATCATTTACAAGAAAGCATCAATTGGAGTTAGAAAACAGGAAAATTTGAAAATAGTTTAAACAGCACAAAACATTTTGACTTTAACAGTTAACAACAGACCGAATTAAATATCTTTATACACATCGCTGTGTTGTTATTTACTTGCATGTTTTTAATTGGCATTTATTGAATTACTATTGTAGTGTGATTCTGTGTTTCCATTGTTCACCTTTCATTCTGTCAGCCTGAAAAGTTAAAAGTTTAAAGAAGCTGATTTCACTACTGGGAGGTTTTATCAAATGTGACTCATCTTAAAATTATTACAAACTTTCTCATTTGGTATCTTAACACAATGACAACCCTAGATAAATTAGAAGTATTAGTTCATCATAAACAATGAGTTTGCATCGACTCTCATCCCAGTGGGTACTTTATCCAGCAGCGGAATCATTTTTGAGTTTTGTTTTTTCGTTTAGTTTGTCTGCAAACTCACTTCTGGATGTTAAATAGTCTTTGTTGGTGGCATGAATACTGGCAAATATTGCTCTAATTCGTTTGCTGATCTCCTCCCTGTGGCTAAATTAGCAGGGGCTGTATGACACACTTCCAGGTTCAGCATGGTAAAGTTAAATATTTGACTAGAGTGCTCTGGAGAACTTGATCCACAGTTCTTTCCCAAATTTCACCTTAAGGGGATGTTCGTGTGGAATAGCATTGTCCCGCGCAGCCAGGGCCACTTGTAGACATTCTTGGCCACCTGACAAGGCGAGCTCAGTCTGGAACCTGAAACCGTAAATATATATAATCCCTGTCATGTTCTAGGGTCTCTGTCCAGCTCAAGGGCCCATGAATCATTCAGGTCCCACCGTGTTTGTAATACTGAGGTTTAGGAACCACAGCCTGACGTAAGTATGTGACACTGATGGAACGTATGTGTTTTCATGCATTGCAAAGAGTGGCCCTGCAAAGAGTGACACATGAGGTCTATCCAGTGAAAGTTTGCAGCTACAGGTAAAGCAGTAGTTGTTTCAGTTGTTTCAAATGTACTGCCACATAAATTATTTCCAAACATTTTAGAATATCCTTAAAACAGACTTTTGATTGTACGTGAAACAATTACATGTGTGCAAAACTCATACAGCCTTTGGCTTTTTGGGATCCTGGGATCTGGTCTTGTGAGAGTGATAATGCTGTTGAGGTTAATTCCCCCAGGATAAACACAGAAGAGTTCAGTTTGACTCTGCCCTGTCTGCCCTCAACAATTAACGACAGCGTAGACGGCCACATTGTGTGCGGCGATGCATTTCAGAAACATGATCCTTCTTTAAGTTGCTCCCCTGACAGTTGTCATGGCACCTCTCTCGATCATGGCATCTCTTTTTGCTGTCAAACCTGATAGCTCTGTTCAGTAACAAGTTCAAACACACTTGAGCAGCACTTGGCTCTGCTTCCATTTACACCAAATTAATTTATTTATTGGTTCTTATTGTTCCATCTTGTGTGTACTGTTCTTAAAGCAGAAGTTATATTAATAGTGGAAAAAAGAAACATCTGGAGCATCAATGGCGACTGCAAAGAACTGTGTGATGTTCAGATTGTGACCAAATGCAATAGTCCTGGTTTGTTCTCCTGAAGACATTGCGTATGACGTGACATCATAGATGTAGTATGGTTGAAGCGTGTGTTGTGGCTTCATTTAAGACTCCTGGTGTGCATAAAGCACAATTAACAAACATGGTGTACTGAGCCCATAATCACTAATGTGATTATGGGTGAGGACACAATAAAAGGGAGAGTAGGAAAGAGAGAATAAATGTATGAATCTTTCTGGTTTAACTAGGTGTTTTAGCAACCATGGATGGAAACCTTTAGCTATCAGTAAGTTTTTGTATGCAACAGAGATCTCTTTCTTCATCCTGAATTGGAAATAACTGTTGTTTTACAGACCTGCATGATAAGTCCTCAGCAATCCTGACAGGCTTTATCGATTTGACTCTGAGGTACACTGTAAAGCCTCTTGACCCACCAAGGTCACCAACAAAGCTAGAATAGCTTTATGGTGTGTATGAGTGTCTCACACATGCAGCTCCCACAGTCTCCTAAATGTAGGTGTGAAAAATACAAGGACAAGTGTTAATGAGGCCTAAATTATTCATCCAGTCTTTGGATTGGCAGGAACGCCGTTGACTATCATTGCAGAGAGGGCAAATGTATTACTGGAGATGCCATCCATCACATTTAAGTCATCTTGTCTGTGTGAAAACACCTCCACCCACCACACAACAATGACCTCAACACACCGATATGCAGAATGAAAACAAGTTTATTTTTCCTACTTAAGAAAATTCTAGCTGCGAAGGGGCAGATCAAAAAGAGATGTATTATGAGCTGCAGTCAGTGGGAGCAGTCGTGATTCAGATGTTCACATGGGAAAAAGGCAAAAGACTTTTTGTGAGTCACATATTCTCCAGTGGGTCTGCTCTAATTTTGGAGCTTCCTGTACAACAAAGAACAGAGGATGTCGGGGATTGATATATACGCAATTGTTCATTTGCTTATTCTTTAAAATGCTTGTGAAGCAGGTACGTGACCCGCCGTCATCTGTGGTGACTGATTCATGAAAACAGCTTTTACAACCGGGGTTTTATCTGTGAGAGACGCAGGTTTCCAGAACACCAGTGAGACTTCTGCAAATGTAGTCGAAAAGCACCTGTTTCGTAGTCATTTAGTCAGAGAATTAGTCATTAGCTAGTTCTTTTCATCCCGTTCCACTTCCTCCGATCGACTATTATAGTACAAATGTGCTCCAGCAAGGGGAGAAACAAACCACAAAATAAGCAGAAACTGTTTGGCAAGAGGTACAACATCAAAAAGTAATTAGTTTTACCAGAAATACACTCGAAGCGTTTTCCATGCAGCTGCACTGTTCTCCTTAATAACCTTAATAACAACAGGACGTCTGCCCTTTTCTACCATACAAGGATGTTTTTTGCACGTAACTCACCTTGCTTGTGCACAGTGTAACTGTGGTTTTACTGTGCTACCTCATAAGGCTGGAGGCAGAAGTCTACTAAGAAGTATTCTAAGAAGAATACTGTATCTGACATGTGCCTTTTGTAAAAAAAAAAAAAATCTGGTTTCTCCTCTCAGACACTCTGAATGGGCCGTTTCCCTCTGCATCTAACCGATGTCACCATAAGCCCAAGCGTTGCCCGCCCACTCCGCCTTGTGGCAGTCTGTCGTCCTTGCCCCTGCTCTTCCACCCCAGCACAAAGGGCTCGCAGATCGTCATGGACTTGTCCCAGCGGACCGTCAAGAGACAGGCCAGCTTCTGTAACGCCATCACCTTCAGCAACAGACCTATTTCTGTGTACGAGCAAGTTCGGCTGAAGGTGAGCGCCATGGCTTTTCGTCTTTATACGCCGACTGTGCTGCCGGAAGGAATCAGTTCTACCATTGAAATTCTCTCAATGATTAGCATCACTTAGTAGTATCTGTAAGAGAGCAACATTTGACCAGAAACAGACCAGATCAAACCACAAACATGCCCATTTCCCTGACTCACAATAACAAAGCTACATGAGTGTGCTGAACACGAACATGTATGCTCATCAGAAGGGATGAGAACAGATTGACTATTTTTAGTGAATGCAAGCCAGTGGACCTTTTCCTGATTGAATAATTCAAAAATAATAATAATTCTTGCATTTGTTTGTGCACCCGATGCTTCAAAGCTTTCAAAATAATTACTCTCATTAACTCAGTGTCACATACAACGACAACCTCTTATCAAACCTCATAAGGGAAACAAAGACTCTCCTCCTCTCCTCTTACGTGTCAAGTGTTCTGGAGCAGAGACACGTTATGGACCCTTGTATAAACAAATGTTTTTATTTACAATACACAACTGTCAGATAAACGTAGAGCTGTAGCACTGTGATAGACCAGACGACTGTAACTGGTTCTCAAGTCCAGTCATTAGTGAGCTGTCAAAAGAAACACAGTGTGAATTAATGCAGAGTATTTTCATCTGCAACATTAGCAGTGAAATATATGTAAGAAATCCAGATAATCACATGACAATGAGATCGCATTTCCTTTAACGATACATCTTTATCCTCCTTTCATTTTGTTTTAAACTCTCTCTCTCTCTCTCTCTGGCTCTCTTTCTCGCTCTATCTATGCGTAGGCAGCAGTCTAGAACACCTTTCCGCTATCAGGCCATCTATGTCTTGAAAGCTTGAAAGTGAGCATTGCCATGTGAGGAACAGAGTGATCTCGCGCAATAAATGCAAAGTAAATACTCTTATAATCATTTGCAGGTGCTATAAGTGTTTTTCCAGTTTGTTTAAGATGATTGTGTTTATTCAAGCTTTTACTTCAGGTAAATCACAGGTAGGAAATCACTGAGTATGAAGATTGGACTTCATTGTTTTTATACGCTGCAGATCACAAAGAAGCAGTGCTGCTGGAGTGGTGCTCTGCGTCTGGGTTTTACATCCAAAGACCCATCCAGGATCAACCCAGACACCTTGCCGAAGTACGCATGCCCCGACTTGGTGTCTCAGAGTGGCTTCTGGGCCAAAGCGCTGCCAGAGGAGCTGTCAAACGAGGGGAGCGTCATTTCCTTCTGGGTAGACAAGAAGGGCAGAGTGTTCTACCGAATCAACGACTTGGGCCCGACACTGTTCTTCAGCGGGGTTCATGTGTCTGAACCTTTGTGGGCTCTCATAGATGTCTACGGCCTCACCAGGGGGGTCCAGCTTCTAGGTGAGTCATGTGTTCTAGAGTGACACTGATGGAATTGTTATGTTATTACTACAATTTGGCTTATCTATTCTTTTTTTTCCCTCAGTCATTCAAAACAGCATCTGCATGTGATTCTGGTTCGAAGGTGATGTTACATTCAGCTCCACGTTTCCCACACCCACTAAAATAGCTCAGTGGAAAAAGATGGTGGGAGATTAGGTGGACTGTATAGTTACCACCCTTGTTAGCATCAAAGAAACCTCCCTGAAGGGGAATTTAAAAATGTCTGAAATGCATTCTAACAACTTTGCCATGCTTTTTAAAGGGTCATTGCATAAACACCTTAAGTGCACTGATTTACATTAAAGACATGATGTGGTTCGACACATCATGCATTGACTGGGCTTTGTGAAAATAATGCCAAATAAATAAACCGAAATCCTTGTGGATGTCTCACTACTTATTTATAACCATTTCCAAGAATTGCTCTGCCTCTCATCTTGGAATAGAGGCTGTCAATGCCGTTAATAAAAATAGAAGAGGGGCTCCCATATTGTCTAGATAGTGCCATTTAACCTCATTTCATGCGGTGTGGTTGACAGCGAGAAGCGTACTATCTGGCGATGGGCTGTTTGGGCTGTATCCAGCGCCGGAGTGCAGCTATCTGGGGTTCATTGGCCTTGCAGTGCTGAGCAGCACACAGCTCTCCTCGAGGAATAAGTGGAGTGTGTTGGTCATTGTAAGAGGAAGACAAGAGTAGGTATGATGTCAGCTAGTAGCGTTTGTCCAAGACCATCAGAGCAGTGGACGGCCTCTCGCTCACGTGACGCCCTAAAATGTGTCCTGTGAACAAATAATCCCAAAATTTGATAGATATGGAGTCAGTTTTTCATTCACTTTTTGCCTGTGAATGACACCGGCAGATCATTGTTTTCCATCTGGCCTTCACCGACACTGATCTTCATCCACACATTTAACTGTGTAAAAAGTTGGTGCTCTGTCAGCTACAGGATCGTTGGGGCTATCTGCTTTCCTCCACAGCCTCCGGTGTGTCACCAGTCAAGAGCATGGTCTATCTCAAAGGCCCCGTATTGTCTTGGCAGTTGGCGAATGCTCAACAAACACTCAGCCCCCGAAATATGGGCGGACACATCAAAGTCTGGTGTTGTGAACTGGCACATGTGCGAGTTTTCCTTCAACAGAAGGCTGCGTTTTGCTTCTTAATGATGCTTACACTGAGGTCTCAAATGAATGCTACACCAGCAGATAGACTGAACCAAATTTCACCTGTTGTGGGCAAAATTATCGCACAATCTGTCCAGGTGGGAATTGCAGGTCTGCAGCAGTTGTTGTTGTTGTTATGTGCTTTTGTAGAGGGACCAAATGGAGCATGGAGCTGTGAATAAGCTCTGTGGAGTGTGGAGAATGGGCTTGTTCTGTGACCTTGATTTTGCCTTTGAGATAAATGTGCCAGACAGGATGAAATGAAGAGCCTTAATAAGTCATGATGAACATCTTAAATTGTTCATTGATTGAGATAATGTCACAGAGGTTTTATTTATCAGGTCAATGTTGCCAGGATCAAAATATTCTCATCTTCGCTCTCCTCCACAGAACATAGTTGTTTTAAGCTTCGCCATTCATGTTTTGTGACCTCATTCGTCAGCTGACAAAGCTCCATCCAGCCTCTCTGTCTTTATTTTAAGGCCCCTGTGAGCTCATCAGCATCTGATCACATCCTCTCTTTGAACAGCTTCCTTAAAGATTTCATTGATCACTTGTGCTGACATGTGAGCAGGGGACATTTTTACATGTTACCGCAACAGTCACAGTGTTCCTGACATTTCACCACCTGAGCATCGACTGCAGACAGCGTTTCATACAAATGTCACTCTGAAGAAAGCGTTTTTAAAAGTGTTTTGAGTGTTTTACTTAAACCACTGCTTTCTGTGATCCTTCCCAAGCGTGAACAATATTTTATAAAGCTGGAGGCGTAAAAATGCTTCTGAACCTGAGTTGAATCCTCGTCAAAACCATTTTTTGAACATCCTTTTGATTCACTAGGAACAGACCTGCTATAAAAGCGATCTCTTTAAGCAGAGATCCTGTCAAAAGTTGTAATCCACATCAAACACATGCTCCACAGGACTCTCAAACCGTAGTGTCTGTTGCAAGGAATTCACCACTGTGGGTGCTTTGCTTCCCGCCAAACAACCTTGCCGCTATCAGACCGTATGCTGATGCTTGAGGATCTACTCAAAGGCATTGTTGTTTCCTCTCTGAGCTGTTATCAGTGGAGTGCAGCGCAGTAGCTAGCCACCCATGCGAGGAGTCAAAGGTGATCCTGAGATCAGTGCCACCTGAAAGCCGAGAAGCTGTTGCATAAGAGAGAAGACTAAATTAATCTGCTGAAATCAAACTGAGCCTCAGGGTTTTGTCCAGACCAACAATGCTGCCCATGCAATTTAAGAAAGATCTGTTACATCACCACACTTGTCCTACTCACACAGCTATTCATAAAGACTGAAGTGCCTTGCTTGGGTTTTGTGCAGGACTGTACTTTTGAGCATCTGTAGCTCAACACACTGAATGTGTGTGTGTGTGTGTGTCATAGAGTGACTGACAAAAGGTTTCTTCAAGTGTATGAATTTCTCAAGGGCCCAATTGCCAGCTCCAGTTTCATAATCTCTGTTTAGGACGTGCTCTGAGCGCTGTAATAAGCATTTTGACATTAGATTTGACCTTTTGAAGTAAAATATTCGTAATAATATGCGTTTTTTTCACAAATATGGTTTTTTTTAAAGGGTTGTAGATGTTTTCAGTACGTAAACATTTCAGCATCGTAGCATTTGTTGTCATTGCCGCTCCAGAAATCAGGTCACAGGTATCTTGGAAGTTATCAGTCGCAGTTTCTTTTCCTCAAAGTGAGACACAAGTGGGATTGGTATACTTTTTTCAGACAAACAGCTATGGCAAATGAAATCACAGTGCTCCCTTTACAAATGTATGGCATCTGTCTTCACAGAATATATTTGTTTACGATCCCCAGAGACCACACAGCAACCACTATTTTTTGCAGGTTTGATGGATTCTTTCCAAGTTAGATAAGCGAAACAAGTCAAAGGATGCAGAGGATCTTGATGGATGCAAGATGCTCTGCTGGGGGTTTGTTTACCAGTGGCAGATGAGTCACTTTAATCACTGACAGAATGGTAGTGATGCATGAGACCGGCGTCAGCTAAAATCATCTGCAGCCTGCCTTTCCAGTCTTTAGAGAAGAATCCAAATTGTCTGTCAGACTGCCAGAGGTGTGCAGCTTTCGGGTGATTAACAGGAGGGTGCTGACATCAGTCATCCTTGTACATGACATCGTGATACATTAGACCTGTAGCGCATCATGGTGGAGAAAACCTCCCACTGTATGCTTTTCATGCTAACATCCAGAGAGACGTCCCTGGTTCCACCTCAGGGAACAGAGCGAACAGTTTTTGAAAGATGCTGCAGGGTGTGTTTGAATCCATGTCCCACTATGGATACAAATGTCAATCTGTCAGTCAGGCGCTGTTGCAATCTTCAAGATGATGTCTGCACTGTGTCCCAGGTCCTCTGACGCTCACTACTGCCTTTTTTTTCAAGCACCAACACAGACTCTATCAAACAAGTCACACATCTGTCGGTGAGCTAACGCTTATTTGGAATATGGATTTCGCCATAATGAACATGTTTTTAAATAATACTCCTCACTCATGTAACAGCAAGAAATTCTCTCTCTCACTACATCTTATCAGGCATCTTTCATATTTGTGAGTGGTGGGATAGGAAACACTCATTGTTTACACATTTGCAATGATTTAATGTACACCCAGCTTGGGACATTAAAACATCAAGGAGTTCCACATCACAGAGTGTGCAGCCAGTGACAGGGGATGGATTCCTGTTTGCAAGCATGGGTTTCATTTTCAACAAGGTGACAATGTGACTTTAATCAATTAGTTGATTAGTTGAGTTGTTCTTTATCAAAATAACATTCTGAAACCTTTTTAAACAGATGTATTTTATAACTTAGCCATACTATGACATATGGTACACATTTTAACCCTACCCTGTAAAACTGGAAGCATGTTGTTATGATAAATGAGAGTATGTTCACATGCACATATTGTAGCATTATGTTGAAGTAGACATGGAATCACAAGGATGTGATCATTCTTTCACTGAAACCAATATGAACTGTCATTATTGTCTGAACCGCTTAGTCCTTTCATTGGCTGTTAGAGGTTAAGTACCTTATATATACCTGTTTCATCAACAGATGAAGAGAAAGCTGCACAAACACGCTGGGTGGTCTGATTGTGCTGCACTTTCCTCTCTTTATGTCTATTTTTGACTGTGTTGTCACATTCTCTGGCACAAGACCTCTCTCATTGTTTCACTTGCCATCATAGATTACATGGCGTTTCACAAGTTTTTGATTTGTGGATAAAATGGTTTTAAATTTAGAGAGGTGGGATAGGTGCAGTCTGATATGCATGGGCAGATATATTAGGTAAAATCCCTCAAACATGATCAAGAACAAACCTAAGGCTATTCAGACTTTGTTTTAAAGCATGCTCTGATTATTTTCTTTATCTGTGTCCACGAGGCCTCATGAGCAAGTAACAGAATGGAACAGAAAAAAAAAAATTGATTGATTACGACACACACAATAGGTCTGATTACCCCAAAGTACTGCAAATGGATTTGAAAAGAATATGTTAGATTTCTAGTCTGTTGCGTTCACCCAAATCCTCCAAGAACAATAAACTAGGAGTTCAGCATGGTGGTAACAATATGCAAAGTCATCTATCAAAAGTCAGTTCCCAGCCAAAGGCAAACAGCAATCGGTGAGGTGGAAAAGCAAAGAGAGATGTTAATGTTTCTACATGGCAAACGTTTAGCAATTTCCTCAGGCAGAATTCTTTTGGCAGAGCTTGTTGCTCTCTTGTCTTCCGTACTCTCTTTCCTGACATCTTGTCTTTCTGTATGCACATCACACAAATGACCCATATATGTTTTGTTTTTTAAAGTACTGCATAATTAACTATTGATAGTTGTCCCATTATGATGTTGCAAGACTTTGGACCATCTCCCAGCGTCTCCTCTTTTGGAAATTTATGGAGCTTGCAACCTCCTTTCAGGTCAAGAGGCCTGTCGAGGTGCATGTTGATACCTTCTTTGGTAAAGAACTGTAAGACCAGCGAGGATTCTGGTTCAAGGCTGTGGTAACATTTTGTATTTCTAGCTAGGTGCATTGTCCTCATGCTTGTTATCCTTCTCAATGACGTTTGAAGCCATTCAAACACTGGCCTGCCGCTGGAAGACACTCAGGATTCTGGGATCGAACCGGCAACCCATGGATTCTACAATGTCCCATCCCAGTTTTACTTTGGTCTATTAGTGATCATCAAGTCATGATGAACTGTGGATTTGACAGACTGATTAACTAGTTTGATTCATTGTCATGAAGAGACAATAGCCACTAAGTAAATATGTCCTGTCCTAAACTTCAAACATCTGGACATCTAATCTACACACCTACACTTCATCTGTAGCCATGTCACTGACAACCTCATGAATGTAGATATTTACTCTCCTTTTACCTTTGGGCTCCACCAGCTCCAGATGTAATCAATAGTCAGTTGGATATTTTTAGGATACAAATTGAATGTTCTTGTTGAAAACAAGTTAATGTGGTGTCCAAAAATTACATATGAGATCGACATATGCTGAAGTAGGGAGGCATGAAGCCAAAAACAGATTAGAAGAACTGTATAATACATCCACTTTCGCATTATATCTAGTGTGAGCTTTGCTGTAACTTCGGTCTTACACAGTTGTTTGTCATAGAATGAGAGTCCCAGTATGACCTGAATTGTTGGAGTACTGTCCTTTAACATCTGCCAACTTGTACACAGTGGGATTACAGCCTTGGAAATTATTTGATTTGTTGACACAAAATAAATGCCGCTGGACAATCTATTGTGCTTCAGCTGGGATTTAACCAGCGTAGAAAAATTGGACAGATCTGCAGAGAAATCCAAATAAAAATTGTAATGGAGCCTGTCAGGTTCGGATCCTGGAAGCTGAGCTGTACGGGGGGACGCCGTCGAAGAGGAGACTGTAATCACTTTCAGATGACGAGAAGATGTGAATGCAGTGTGTGTGTGTGTGTGTGTGTGTGTGTGTGTGTGTGTGCCTTTCACAAAATTTCTCTCAGTATTGCTTTTGAGGAAAACAGTAAAATTAATCCATAACTGAAGAAATATGTTTTTGTTTAGCTTGAAAGGCTAAAGAAGACCACATGACTCAGTGAGCCCTGTTGCGCCATATGCTAAATATTGTTGGTGATGCTACTTTTAGAATAGGAGTCTGTCTGTCTGGTCATCAAAACCTGACATACTTTGTCCAGTATTTCTGCTGACATCTGGCAGCAGACTGCAGAATTAACGTGATCTCTAAAAACAACGCCACACGTACAGCTCCTATTGCGCATGGCATGTCAGATAACAGCTGTAATATCCGTTTTATCAACATCTGTTTGCTCTATTCTCTCTTTCTGCTTTTCGATTTAGATGGTCGGGCCTTTATCTTTACTAGGATACGACTTCCTAAAAGCTCATCAACACTGATTTGCCACCGGAGCTGGCTCGGTTTTTTCCACCATGATAAGCCCCTTCCTATTTTGGGCCGCCTTTCTTATGACAGATGACTTCACTCACGCATTCCCCACAGTGCCCTGGTTTGGCCCCTGGGCATGCATACTTGCGGCAAAGCCCCAAACAGACACATAGACAAGTGCACAATTAGAGCAGCTAACCTTGTATAGAGGTTGCAGCTTCCCCCAGAAATCCTCCTGATCCTGCTCCACTGGGCCAAGGAAAGAGCCTTTCCCCATCTTTTCAGTTTCATTGTCAGACAGAGAGATGTTTGAAACTAAAGACATCACAGCTTGTGTTCTGAATTTCATTGTAATCAATGTTTCCAATAACAAGTATGCAAATACTTTGCATTACACCCCCCTACAGTATGTTCTGGGAAGTGCAAACAGGTTCCCAGTTTTTCAGTTATTTCTGCACATCCCAGTTTCCCAAACGTCTTGTACACTTTCCAGAAACCTGTTTTTCCAGCTCGGTCTACGTGTGTCAGTCTCGGAAGGTGGCAGCTTGTTTGATTAGACTAAGCTGAATCAGTTAGGGTGGTGTTTATATTCCCACTGACGTTTTTTTTCTGCAGGTGTATGTTTTGCTGCGGGGCTGTTCCAGGACATTCCTCCTTAATGTTCAGCAAGAGTTGAGCAACACTAATTTTTTCTCACAGCTACAAGGCTGAATAAAAACCAAGAGGTCGGCCATTGACCCTGCAGAATTGTGTCAGTCTGGTATGTGTTTCACTGTTTGAATAAGAGCTGTTCTCCTGAGATTGAGCAGCCTGAGCTTTTCAATGGCCACTTAATTTTACCAGGACAGTTTCAGCCATGTACTTAATCACTGCTGTATTGTTTTCATGCCTGAAAAAACAACGAGGGATTTAAACTTTCTATTGCTATTCAAGGACTTCACCGTTTAAAAGGTAGAATAAAGCCACCATTATGTTCAATGTGCACAATGTGCACTAAAACCACTGGAGCATTGTTGAACATTAAAACTCCAAAAATGTGTGACGTTAAGCTGCAGTCAAATTTCTGGAGAGTTTTTTCTTATGTAATTCAGAGGACAAAAGACAAGACAGCAACTGCCAGAGCTTAAGTGTCGGTTAAGTGAATGAACAGTCGGAGTGGAACCCAGTTTAAACCATCAGCTCGTTGGCTCCTTATCAACTCTTTCAGGAAAAAGTGTTTACACCCCACAACAGCTTGCTAAAAAGTCTCCTCTGTGAAATATCACAGACCTTTCAGATTAACTGACGTACCTGTTCACAATATCATCGTGCCGTTGTAATTATTACTGCATTATTATTTTTGCATATGTCAGAATATAATATTTGTTAACCTGCACTTCAGAGTTGCAAAGTGCTGGTTCCACTAATTTCCATTCATCTTTTTGATTTTAGCTAACAAAGTTTACTTTGAACTATTTAAATGTAACGAAGTCATTCGTGAAACTATGGTGTGGACGGTAAATATGCAGTGAACATGGTGAACCTTGTGTAATGCAGCTCACGCATACTGATTTGTCTAATACGTGTGTCTGTCATTGTTTTGTCTCTCTTTGTCACTCCCTTTCTTCACAATTATTATCATTCTCTGTGTTGCTTGTTTTTGCTGCTTTGTGGAGGCAGTAATTTCAGGAACAAAAATGATCTCTTGCATCCCAAAGTGGTTTAACTTTACCTTTGGCATGATAAGAGTGCTAATAATAAGATGCTCATGCATGGTTGTGAACCCTCTTCATTGAGGAAGTAATTGAGTTCAAGTAGTTTATCAGTGGCTGACCAGTGATGTGCTGTCTGCTTGATAAAGAGGAGCTGCTGAGGTATGCCCTTACCCTCAACTGTCCACTGCTCCTCTGTCGTGCTCACCCTCCCCATCCACCTCCTTTAGGGGAAGCCCACAGCAGATTGAGGCTAAGAGCCACCCAGCTCAGCCATCATGCACTCATCCCTCCGTGTGTTTGCTCAAATGTCTCATCAGGCTAATTTTAGACAGAATTTGGGGAGCGTGTTAAATTTGGCAGCATGTCCCTCAGCATGCCGCACTACATAGCCCTTTGTATTTAGTGTGTGCATGGACACACATGCTCTCTTTACGTTTTAAACCTCTGCCAAAGAGGTCAAAGAGGTCATTTGTTGTTTTGTCAAATAAAAACTATGCAGCAAATTTTCATCAAGCTTGGGCAAAAGAAAAAAAACATGATATACCCTTAAACTGCGAAGTCAGTATTTTTTTACTCTGATGTAAGATGTGGGAGGATAACAGAGTCTTTGGTGCTTGGACTCAACAGAGATATTTAAAATTGTGGACCAACCGTTCAGCGCAGAGCCAAGATGAATAATCCAGAAGTCCAGACTAGTGGTGGCTGATGGGCGCTCTGACAGTGATGTCCTATTTGATGAGTGTGAGAGGAATGGGGGTAGATGAGAAGCTGGAGAGAGAAACTCTGAGAACTGTTGACGGGGACAGTTTTCAGAGAGGAAGCAGCAACAAAGCAAACAAACCAACAGAAAAGGTGTGTCGCTGATGGGGAGATAATTAGCACGCATGCTGCCTGCGAGCAGGAAAACGTCCAAGGTCAGGGTCTGGATATAGGTTTCCTCACCATCGGGCAAATCGATTCCTGCATATTTCTACTGTAAAACTTGGCACGGTCTGGAATGTGGAAATATCTGCAAACAAATCTATGATGATTTCAGTTGTAGATTTGCATAAAACAGGCGGTGGGGCCTTGGCAGAGGTCAGTGCTCTCTATGCTCCCTGCTGATGTTTTTTGCATTAATGTGCCCTTGTAGTCTCCTTTTACTGCTGGCAGAATTAGTAGGAACAGCTATTTGTGTGAATTGAACACAGTGCTTGTTAACAGACATATGATCCACCTTTAAAACACATTTTACCCTCAAATGACCAGACATACCGTAACTAACTATACTACTTTGATACATACATGGAAACGACACAAACACAACTAAAATGAAAACAGCTTACTTATGTAAATGAAAGCTGTGTGTGCAGGGACACTCCCAATCTCTGGAGCTCCTTGTCCTCATCCATTGTTACTGACCGCTGTCTCTGAACAATCACATTTGACTTTTAAGTTATCAGTTAGGCCTTTAACATGCAGTTTCACATTTTCTCTGCAGCATCAGCATCTTTCAGGTGTCAGGTGACAACACTGGTGATGTTGCCCAGCTATTACTCATTATTTGGATGCCCAAAAACCCGTATCATTTTCAAGTTGAAAGAAATTTGAATGATTGGGTTGCTTGTTTAGATTCCAAGAATGAGTAAAATTTCACACCTAGGTTAAAATAAATACATATGATTTTGCTAACTTGCAAGGATGAATACTATTATACAAGGTTTGACAATCATTTACCTCTATTTAAACTAATATATACAGAATGAGAACGTACAGCTGTACAGCTGATTTCAGGGAACCACAAACTCCTCCTCCTGTGTTTTTACAGTTTAAACAGCTGCATGTATTACAACATGCTCTATTGTGCAAGATGTCCATGAGATAGATGATTATGAAACACGGCTAAAAAGCCCTGAGTGTCTTTATCACTGGAGCTAAAGACAAAGAGGGAGGCTCTGAAACACATTCGGGCTTTGTTGTCTTTCTGTGATGTCTTATCTTGTCAGTGTTACATAAACCTGTTACATCTCTTTCTTCGTGATGGAGCTACTCGCCTGCAGCTACAGCATGTCCCCACTCAAAAGTCCTGCTACTGTATGCACAAAGCGTTCAAGAACAAAGACTTGTTCTTTGTGATGACATTCTCAGAAAATCATTGGGATCATTATATTTTTCAGATTCACGGTTTAAGACTAGAGCTTTTTACTGGCAGAAGTTGAATGACAGGAGCGTTATTGAAGCTGCAGATTAGATCACATATGGAAACTGCATCAGTCTAATTTAACATGTGGCACAGCAGAGAGCACCGGGGGCTGTCGCCACAGACCAGCAGGAGCGTGGTCACACAGCGTCTGTGCTTCACAGCTTCATATTGTGACGCAGTTCACAAGATGTTCTGATTTCCTGCTCTGGTTTTTTCCCCCACAATGCGTTGATTGTAGCTCAGCAACCAAGAAGGCAATCAGAGCTACAGCATTCTGTATGTTTGCTGGTACGTCTGCATATATCTGTCTAAACATGTATACATGGATGTAATTTGTCAGCATTGTTGAACTACAGGCTTTTTCGCCCGGTGTATTGAAATAAATGTTTTAAAGCGTGGAATCTACAATTTGTCGACAGCGATAGGTGTGATAAATGGATTGTGTACCGACGATGAATATAAATCAAACCTGTGGTGCACATGGGAAGATGCAGAATACTAAGTGGGTACATGAATTCAGTTTTGCTCCCATGACTTTGTTTGCCCCACTTGCCAAGGCTGAACAGTTTTTTTAAACCATATTGTGTAGGAAATATATTTTTCATTGTATGCACCTTTGTTACAGTTCAAATAAAATTGTACTCTTAACCAATACTAATGATTATACATCACCGCTATGAATCTGTTTCCACAGATAGCGAGATGGTGCCGCTGCACTGCATGCGCCCTCGTTCTTTTGCTGCATCCCGATCCACCATTCAGCAAAATAGCAATGACTCTCGTCGGTCCATCAGCCTGTGTGACCTGAGTGTGCAGCCGCAGGAGATGCAGCATTTGGAGGAAGAGGATGACGAGAGACTACAGTCATCCTCGTGCCATGTCCCACAAAACTCTCAGAATTCGCAGCAGTATTCGCTGCTGCCCAGCCATTTTGACACTGATCTGCACATCCACCCCGTGCACGGCATCCATGTCACTGGGCTGGATAAACACACGGTGGCGCGGCTGGATCATCGGGGTGATGAACGGACCCTCGTGTTCACCAGTCGGCCGATGCGCTGGTCAGAGACTGTCTTTGTGAAGGTGAAGGCGGGTGTGCCACGACCGGGCTCTCTGTCGTATGGCGTGACATCCTGCGACCCCGTCACCCTGAGGCCCAGCGACCTGCCGTCCAACCCAGAGTCACTGGTGGACCGCAAGGAATTCTGGGCACTTTGTCGAGTGGCGGTGCCCCTTCACAGTGGTGACATCTTGGGGTTTGTAGTGAATGCAGAAGGAGAAGTCATCATGAGCCATAATGGAATCAGTGCAGGGATGCAGCTGTGCGTGGATAACTCCAGGCCGCTGTGGATGTTCTTCAGTCTGCACAGCACTGTCACCCAACTCAGGATTCTAGGTAGGTTCACTTTGTATTTTTTCTCTGTAAAAAGTATTCCGTGTTTTCTAAAGTCAGTAGAATGATTGGGATGGGATCCTTGACTGACCTTTGAAGGCTAATTTCCACTCAGCTAAGTCATGAAATAGTTTCCCTTCATTTTCTTTTGGTTCCCTCCCTGACTTTTTATCAATTTACGTCTCATGGGTTTTTTTGTACCTTAAGATAAGAACATGTAACAGTAAATTAGTCAAAGAACTGCTTTGACTTTGAAAAAGTATAATTTTTGCGAGCAAGGCTCTCGCCCATATCTTCTGCCTCTCCAAATTACTGTGTTAAATAATGAATTGCCTATATTCTGAGATCAGACAAGTAAACAGGAGCACAGGCTAAAGCAGCGACACGCTCACAGCTTTAGATAACATGTGGAGAAACTAAACCTACATTGAAAAAAAGGAGAGTCTGTACGTGCTCACCTAAAAAATTTGATGCTGTAAAAAGGAGGATACTGAAGTCATGGATGTGATGATGGATATTATTTTCTGCTGGATTGTAGGAAAGTCGGCACACATGCAAAAAAAATATATGATAAATAATCATAATAAAACTTGCGTGGACAAGAATTTTTTTTTGGAAAAGACTTGAAAAGTGAATCTCTGACAGCATGAACCTCTGTGCCTGGCATGAGCTGATCAAGAGATAAATGATCAAAATAACCAAATGAATATGCATCCAATCAGTGTTTGAAATCATTTCTGAGAGTCTATATTTCTTAAGACATAAAGCATCACTAGGAATTATACTCAAGTGAGTCAGTGCAGTTATTTTTATCTTGTGTGAGCTTCCAGCAACTAACACCGTTTATCAGGCATTATAGCTGCTTATGATGCCCACTATATGCTTTATTAAAATATAATTGCATGGAGGTTTGAGATGCTGGGTTTTCCACCCACAGGCCATTCCCTTGGCACTGGTCCTCCAGTTGTCGCTCACCTTGGTGTTTTCCCCTTTGCATTTTCTCCCTCACATCCCACTTCCACCATGTGAATGTTCTTCGAGTCATTACCCACTCCAGTTGTGGCGAAGTGGATTCGTAACATCTCTGCTCGCCCACTCGCTGCAGCCTCACGCCATGAGTTGCCATGGAAACATCTAGCCACTCAGGCAAGTGACAGCGTGTCACAGCTGGGTGTTATCTAGCCTGTGAAGTGGAACAGATGGGAGGCTCTTGCTTTGGTCATTTTTCTCAGTGATAAAGAATTTATAATTCCAGATGAAAAATGTATAATCGTTGATAGCTTAGTCATGTTTGTCCTGGTTACATGTGTCCTGTTGCTGTTTGCTGCATTTGCTCAGCGGTATTCAGAAGGCATGAAAAAACAACAGCTATGTGCTACCTGGTGGATTTTCGTGCCAAACTGGTGCAGAATACTCACCAGGAGCTCATTGTTTTCTTTTTACGGACCAGGACAGTATGTTTTTGTTCACTCTCACTGCTCTCCTCAGTCATTTGCAGGTGCAGTAGGTAGAAATAATGCACTAAGAAACAGATCTCTGGAGAGCAAATCAGAGGAAGGTGATCATTACAGTGATTATCAGACATATTTGGTGGCCACAAACACATAACATTGTTCCACGGCACTTTCCCTAAAATATGTTTAAAACATTTGTCTTTAAGTCAATATGCAAATCTGCCATACAGCTAATCCTGCCTCATTAGCTGAGGAGGGAATTTATATGAAAGAGGTTGAAACATACCCTTGATGAGGGTTCACATTGACAAACATGAAGGTTACTCTGACTGTGTTATTAGAGTTCAGTGCATTTGCTACCAGGCAGGCTGCTCCATAGATCATATATAAGCAAGTACCTCTCCTGCATGCATACATTCCTGTAGCCTTCAGTGTAATAATATAGGGTAGAAAATGAAATACAGTGCCACAAAGCCTCAGCACAAAATGTAAATATATTCTGGAAAAAAAGGTATTTATGAATTTTAGGGTGCCGCTTATTCACTGCCGCCTGCTGCATCTGTTGATTTCCTGAGCGAATGGGTTGTTGCATGCATCACTAAAAAGCTAGAATAGTTTGTTTGAGCAGCCTGAAAGTGAGACTGGAGCAGCCCGAGGAAAGGGAGCACAGAGCTGTAGTTATGCAACAAACTGTATTTGCTTGTGTCCACGTCACTGTTATCTTTTATTCATTTGCTTATTTATTTTATAATAACACATTTATCTTCATAAGTTCATTTGGTAATTTTGTACAAAATGTACAAATGTTTTTGGTCAATGTGCTGTCTGTAGTCACCAGGTTAACATGATCAGAATCCATCTGTAGAATTCGGGACTGTGTTTCGAGAAATAAGGAATGAGTGAGGTGGTCCTTGGTGTCTCTGATGGCTCCACACTCACCTGTTAGGACTCACAGGACACCCTGTAGATCTATAACACATTATCCTACTAAGAGTTAGAAAGATGCAAGAAGAAGAAAGTTAAACCTGATGTTGTGATTTTGAGGTCTTTCTCTGACCCAGTTGCGTCTCCCCTATTTTTAGGTTCCTCTTTGCACCTCGATCTCAGAGGCCCGTCAGTCCCCAGTTCCCCATCGTCTACACCCAACACCCCCACAAGGCTTTGCAGCGGCAGCTCAGAGTCCAACCTTAACAACCCCTTCAACATCACCCTCAACTCCAACTTGCAAAGTGTTTTTTCATCCTCCACAGGTTTGTGTTTTATTATTTTTTAGTCTATCTTCAACTTATCTTCACTCCTTGCAGGTTTCCTAAGTTCAGTGTCAAGTCCGAGGGTTTTTGGCAGCCTGCATTTCACTCATCCATTATATCACTAAACTTACATAGGGAACAATGAAAATCATGGCTTATGCTGCACCAATAACACTGTAGATGTATGTATGCATGTGGTTATATTGTATTTCATTGTCTTCTTTATGCACACACCAGGAGCCAGGACCTTATTTTTTCTATCACATAACAAATATAATGTTCTCCAATTCAGGTGTTTTCCTGTCCAGTTAGTCACTGTTCTCCATTTTATGTTGATGAATTTGACTTGCAGCTAAACAGCCAGGAGGCCCAAAACACTGACAGAACTGAACCAACAACCATCGACTCAGGATGTGCATATTATCACACGAAGCAAATATTTACCTAGCTGATGTGAGACAGTGATCCCCGACATCACTGCAGTCCCACGCTGCAGGTCGTCTGACAGGAAAACCCCTGACAGTTAATGACGTTAGAAGGAGAGCGAATTGCAGCACCAACTATTATTCCAGAATGAATTTGAGACAAGTTGAGCAATCCAGTGGGTATAGACTGCATAAATATTACACTTGTCTTCCTGAACTAGTTAGAGGGTTTCCTTCATGTGTTTTTTTCCTTTCTGATCATTCTCTTCTTTCGTTACCTCAGGTACAACTCCAGGCTCTCCCTTCTCCAGCCACCCAGAGTCCCCCACCTTCTCCCCCTGCTCAGACACGTGGACCGACGAATGCACCATTTGCTATGAAAACGCTGTGGACACTGTCCTCTACGCCTGTGGGCATATGTGTCTCTGCTACGCATGTGGCCTGAAACTCAAGAAGATGGCCAATGCGTGCTGCCCCATCTGCAGGAGGACAATCAAAGACATCATCAAGACCTACCGGAGCTCGTAGGCTCATCGGCAGGTTCAGGTCGTTCAAAGCCATCTAAGACTTTGTAAAGACAGCACATGAGAAAGCCCTGCTTGTTTTTGTGTGCAATCTGGCTCAGGTACTCTAGCATATTGGACCAAAACACATCACACATTAATCTGCCATTTTCCACCTGTTTTTGACCCTCTAACCCCTCTGAATTGGCAATAGCGGGGACAGGTCGCCAATGAATCGCAGGGTGCCTCTGTCGAGATACAACGCCTATCACACTCACAGCTACCAAAGTCTCCTGAACCTAACCTGTTGAGCACGCAGTTAAAAATAGTATTGTTACAGACTTACAATTAATTCTCTCCAATATCGATATTTTTAGGAACTTTTAGTTAGTAAGTTAGAGGTTTAGAGGTTTTAAAGCAGCATGATGTTGCATTTACTGAGCAACAGTCAACATGAAGAGTACTGCATTATTTGTCACATTATTTAAAGGGAAAAAAACTGATGTTGGCACAAGACCAAGTCAGCGTCAAGCCCAAACATGTTGAGCATGAGGTAAACAGACTTCTGGTCCTACAGTGACAGAGCCGGTCAGACTTGATTTGAGCTTGATGTCTTGTCATCTGAACCCACAGAGGTTTACTTGTCTTAGTTTCCTCTGTCAACGTCTATCACAATGTGTTCACGTCTGTGGAGAATTGTGAGCAGGTTTGTGGTGCTGTAAAGCGTAACTCAGGTTTCTTGCCTGGTCACTCTATGTTTAAAAAAAAGTGAAAAAAAAGTGTTCCGTGTGGGAATTAAACAGCTAGAATAACTATTCTTCAGTAAAATAGTTGAATATCGTTGCTGCATCTGTGATCATTCATTTGAAGGCACAGAAAATGCTCATGCAATAGCAGACACTGAAAAATCCTTAATGGAGTTTGCAATGAATAAAGTGTTTTGTAGAGTATCTCACTACCTGCCTCAGTGTGATAGAGGCAGGGCGAGACTGAATGCATGAGCTTTGTCACCATAGAAGGTCACGCTCGTGGTAACTGAGGATGTAAATCAGTGAAGAGGGAGCAAGGGCAGGAGGTGGAGAGAGGATGTTGTATATTTGGGAGAAGGACAAGGGAGGAAGGGACATGTTTTACTGTGTCTGTGGAGTGTTCAGTGCAAAGAAAGTGTTCAGTCATTTTGACGCCCTATGCAACAGAAGTCTGTGCCACATTTATTTGACCATCTCTGGCAGCTCAGGGAGGTTGGTGGATGCTGTCATTGGACATCCACATTAACATTAGCTGGAAAAGTATGAGAGTAAAATGCTGAGACGCACAAGGCTTGTCATTACAAGAGACTCATGAAGACAAATGTACTGACAGCTTTGCTTACTTCAAGTTTCTTCCACATACGATAAAACCACATATGTTCAGTGATTTAAGCGAAAAACATTCTCTCAGTGACAGGGTTTTTATTGTGGAACTGCATTATTTATATCATTTGCATCATTTCCTCTCAGTAACATTTTCACTTGACTAATCTCACATTAAGAACCGCTGGGCGTTGTTCATAATTACCAACTTTTTTTCCTCATGAAAACATCACTGAGTAATCTGAAATACAAGAGTTCTGATAAATTCAAGAGGTTCAAATGTTTTATTTCACCTCTGTGGAGAGAAAAATGTCAGCTATCTTGTACAATATTATTGCCATAGTATTCCTGTGCACCAGCGACCAGCAGGAATCCTGATGTCAGTGATCATCTTGACGTTGCTGTAATGTGGTTGTAATGTGGAGCAGGTTTAACTTTGGCACCTTTAAAGCTGCAGTAGGGAGTTTGAAACCAACAGCATCTAATTATATTTGTTTAAATGGTCACTGTGTTCAGACATTAGTCGCTGAGACCGATCAACAAGCTCCTCTCGCTCCTGCCTACCACTCCCTGTGCCAAACCACCAATCAGAGCAGGGGTTAGAGTTTGAAAGTTGTCAAATTCTCAGGCAGTCGTGTCAGTGAGATGTTTGTCCAGGAATGACGTTTTTCCACTACACAGTTCCAGCTTGGCTCAACCCTACTCTGTTTGGTTCCATTCAGACGCTTTTCCATTACAATTCAGTACCTCCTCGATGTGAGCGCCGACGTCACTGTGTGAAACTGCCATGAAGGCATTTTTTACGGTGACATATGTAGGAGATGATGAGGTTGCAGCTGAGTTCAGTGGATTTTTGTCACGGACAAAGAGAAGAGAGACAGAGCAGGACACGATCACGGCTGCGGTTCACTCCATCCAGCTCTTGTAATAAACTTTCGAACCAGGCAAAAAACACAAAAATGTCTGGACTTCATAAACAGACCAGTGTGACGAGGAATAAACAACCGTATCGGTATTGTTGTTGTTGTTGTAATACTGCTGCTAGCTACTGTGGAAGGTAGCGCTTGGGACGGCCCTCTGTCTGTAGTGACCAATCAGAGGCACATACCTGTTTAGTACCGGACCCGCTTGCTTGGAACCCCACCAGAGGTGGTGCTAAAAAAGGTACCAAGTACTATTGCCAGTGGAAACACAAAAAAGCCGATTAGAGCTGAGCTGTGTCAATTTGAGCCGTACTGAAACCGTTTGGTGGAAAAACACCACGAGTTTGTCCTCACAAAGCTCAGTGTTGCCATCCTGACACCGTTGCTGTGGAGACACTGCTCCATGGCACAGGGAGGGGCTTCTCAGAAAGGAGGGAGGTACCTGGAAGTTGTTCTTGTCCTTACTGTCATGTGTAGTTCTTACTTGTCTTTAAACTACTGGCTGTTTGCTCCTCCTGCAGCTCTAATGCCAGTGTTTGTAGATCCGATGTTTAAGTATCTCTGTCACTACAGTGCATAATACTGGAATCTCATTGTGCTTTTACATTTCTTCTTGTTTATGTGTGTTTTGTTTGTTTCCTGCCCAAATAACAGATATCAGACATTGTGAAACCTTTTGATTGAACAGTGGTACTAATGAATTACCTGTACATTATGAGGTTTATTTATTTTGTGAGTGCCGTTGGAAAGAAATTATCCATTAATTTTGTATGTATGGCCATTATGTAAGTAAGAATATTATGTTGTGTAGTTAAATTACAATTTCCTGTAATTAAACTCTGTGGTATTATAGATAGTTTGTAGTTTGTAGTTTGACATTCTGGGAAATACATTGCGTTGGCTCCAGGCACAGTTAGGTGACAAATTTGTCAATTATGTCATTAACAGAAACAAGCTGAAACAGAAATGGTAGGTTGACCTAAGCTAAGTTAACTATTTGATGGCTAGCATGCCACTAAAAGTTCAATACGCATATTTCCCAAAATGTGGTACTTTATTCCTGTACAATAATAATAGAATATAACACAAGAAAGAAAGAGTTACCATGGATTTATCATTAGTCAATAAAATTACAGTTCATATCCTGTTGTGAAACATTCCCCTGAGTTTTTGTAAATGTGACCAAATATTTGTTGTCGAAACAAAAGGGAGCGGAACATTGTTTTATGATCAGTTTTGGACAGGACAATTGGTGCAAAACTTCCACTTCTTTGCTTTCTTTCCAGATACTGTTGTTAAAAAAATACCTGGTTTCTGTATTTCTAATATAGTTTGTTAAATAAAGTCTGAACCATTTGCCTCAGCCATTGGCCCTGTTGATATTTCCATTTAATCAAAACTCCCTGACAATCTCACACACATTTTCACAAGGCACTTTGGTTCAGACATTGTAATCAAGGTGCAATTAAGAGGTAAATTTGACCATTTACATTACAGTTTCTTTTGAAATCGCAGTTAATGTGAAAAAGATTGGGAACAAGAAAACATGAATGTCTGGACCTTTTCCCCAAGCATAAATTAAACAAATGTTTAATGATGGATTGCTTCTACATGAGACAATTCAGATAGAAGCAGCTGTATCTCTGATGCACCCACTCCACAGGAGTGGATATACTTAAGTAACACCCCGCCTTCGACTGTATGAATAGCAAAGGCGCAGGCTTTTAGTAAACAGCTATAACTCACAGACAAACTGTTTAGAGTTGTGGTATGTAGATCTGGCTTGAGTGAACATCATCAGTTATTTACTACCCTGCAGGCTCTGGCTCTAATGCAGCACTGTTTTTATGTTGCGCCTCATGACGGCCGGACATGAAACAGGCCGCGGTGGCTGCCGTTCATGGCCAAGTGCTCGCAAGAGGTGAGAGGGAAATACACAGAGTCTGTGAAAGTGACATGAATACAGTATATCTCACTGGTGTCGGTGCGTACGCAGACTTTTCCGTTTCGACCTCTCAACGAACCTGTCTCCTTGTCTTCAGAGGGCTTGTTTGAGTTGGTATCTCTTCTAGACAGCCGTTTATATTAAAGTTTTACATTTATATTCCACAAAAAACAGAACTTTATTGATTTGGAATTTTAATAAGACATCAAAGAGTTCCAGTTCCACCTTCTAATACTTGAAGCCTTCAGTGCACAGCCTGAAAATCAAGCTCCAGCTTTGCAGAGTTGAGGGATAGAAGAAATTTCTCCATTGTACAAAATATAAATTGCATGACGTCACCTGAGCACTAATTATTGCTGCTGAAGGAGGTGAAGGACACTTGTGATGCTGAGCTCCATCTGAGGCTGAGCTATGCTGCCCCCCAGTGGCCAGAAACAACCTAACACCTAATATCCATCTGAGAAAAACCTTTTATCTGTGTTGTCTAATGAGGTCAGAAAGGCATAACATGAGGTTTTTAATCTCATATTCAATATCCAATAAGTGAAAATTTTCACTAGGTTACTATGCTTATATTATATACATTATAAATGGAAGAACACCTTTTTTTTAATCAAGACATCTGAATCCTTGAGTCCACAAATACTAATAATTGACTAAAGAATGAGGGCAAAGATATTTGGTGTTCTTCATGTGAAATCCAGGCCATCATAGTACTAAAGTGAGAGCCCCTTAAAAGCTCTCTAAGCTTAATTATTAGTATATTTTACCAAGTGTACTGTCATTAAACAGACAAACATGATACAAAGACGATGGGGAACACCCATGTGTTTGAAGCCTGTGGGTCTAGTGTAAGTGGAAAAAATTTCATTAAATGAAAACATTTCCCATTACATTTTTGTGGATGGTAAGTCTTATTATATTTCAGGCATCGTGCCCATTACATCAGCAATATTGCAGCATCTGACAGAAAAGTGTGTCTGTGTTTGGCTTTTTTGCTTGATTATCGCTAAAAGTGACAGTATTATAGACTGCATTGTCCCACTGGTAAAGAAAATGTTTGCTTTGCCAGTTGACGCTGAGAATCCAGCAGCCCAGAAACCACAGACTGAAGCCATCCAACACCAAGTGAAACACGCATGCTCTCATGACGCAGAGAGAACAGTCACAAGTGGACAACACAGTCTGTCTGGCTCAGCACCGTGTGTTCAAAGACAAAATGACATCAAGCAAGTGAAATCTAATTGATTTGCTTAACAGCTTCCAGCTGGTGAAACACCGCAGCGCACATGCTGGAGTGCACAGACAGATGTGGCTTTCTAGATGTAAAAAAAACCAAAACCCAAAACACTTCAACACTGAGTTACTGAAAGTGGTCTTTCACAGCACATTTCACAATATTGTTTGTTATACATCGAATTAATGTCTGTGATCGCACCATGTGGCGGTGTCACATAAATTGTCTACAACAGTGGTGCCCTCTGTGCTGCAGTTTTAGACGTCACTTGCTCCTATACACCTGAAATCAACTCGTTGTCAGGCGGAGGTTCACAGAGATTGATCATTTCAATCAGGTGTGTAGGAGCACGGTGACATCTAAAACATGCAGGACAAGCGGCCCCAGAGGACCGGGCTGGGCACCACTGGTCTACAAGAATTTAAATATTCACTGCTGACAAATTGTAATGTTCCATTGTTGTTATGCTGTCTATTAATTTGACTTAAGCCCTTTTGTGAAAGGTTTTAAAGTCAATTCAGGCTATTTTGGATAATAAAGGACAATGGAATGCCTGATGACTAATAGAGGCGGTAAATACACACCGAGATGTTTGTCTTATAGATAATGGTCAGGTTATTCTTCTTTCTGCGCCTTTTCGTTCAAGTTTAAAAGTATTTTAATTTCAAGAATGAAAGAAGCAAAATTAGACAAATATGATGAGGACAGAGGACATAGAAGGAACTCTCACGAGTGGATCCTGTGGTTACTTTCTGCCTGGATGTAAAAAATCTGATTCACATTTAATGTACATCAGTCAAATGTGTATGATATATGTATATGTATGATGTACAATGTGAATTGTATAACAGCCCTAACACCTGACAAATGTTTGTTACTGAGAACACAAATGGACTTGAATGAAATCACATGGATTCATCCTTGTGAGAGGGTTATGTTTTATCCACAATACATCAAAATTCATAGTGTACAAGCAGAAAATACAATTTGTTGTTCAAAAGTGCATTTATTTAAGTCATTGTTTTGGCACTTCAGTTATCATGGTCACACAGTTGACATAAAACAAATGTGAGCATCCCTGGACTACTGCAGCTAAGAGTTTCATCAAATTTACTGCCCAGCAGAAATTTAAATGTCAGAATTATTAAAGCTGTCAGTTTTTACAGGTGAAGTGGTTGTGAGATTATGTTTATCAGTAATTTACAATAAAAAGGAAATAACTAACCATATGATGTGACGAATAAATATAATCTTAGGTTCGAGTTGGGGGTTTTAAGTTGGTCAGTAGCCTTAAAAACGACATTTTGAGCAAAGCTTGACTGATACTGTAATGTTGGGGAAGACTTTGGTGGATGACAATCATATGCCACTGAGACTTCCACCATGAGAATAGTTTTATCTTTAACTATAGTTTTAACGAAGCAGTGAGGGAACTGCTTGCCATTCTGCTGTAAATCAACAAACTTCAAGAGTTATCTCAATACCATTATTGTATTAACCCAAACCAAACACTTATATGTAAATGTACGTACAAAGAAAAATATTCAGAGATGCTCACAAATTGTTTCATGAGGACAATATTACACAATTAAATGAGTAAAATATTTCACATAAAGTTGACATACAGTATAAAGAGATATAAAAAAAAAACATGCAATCAGAGAGCACCAAGTTGAGACTAAGACAAAGCAGCTCTGGCAACAACTGAGATTCTCATTAAGGAAAAGGTGGAGCGTGTTAACAGCTCAAGGCATCGTCACGATATTGGATCATTTCAAACATGCACTAAACTTTAAATGCTTCAAAGGTTTTACAAAATACATGATACATTCACAAATAGGTGTGGACATAACAAAATGGCATATTTCAAGTTATAGGTAATCACTGAAGAATAGCATTGAGTCACTTCCACTTCCTGGGGTTCTCTTTGGCTTCGTATCTGAATCCTGATATATTTCTCTTTATGCAAAATCCCAGGTGTTCAATTATACATATGCACTTTACCAGATGTCTCTTTTTAAAGTCAGAATCCAGGTTGGCTGTTTGCTTTTGGCAAAGGTACCAGGGAACATTTAAATCCTTACTTGACATCTGAGGGTGAACCTATTTCACAAAACTGCTGTGTCTCTGAAAGTAGTCCTAACATACATGTTCAGTTTTGGCAGCTCCACAAGAGTACTAGTGCTTTCTCTCGAGGTAATTTGAAGGGACCCACCCTTTCCTTGGTCTGCCATTGTCCAAAATTTTGCAGTACCACCAACCATTGGGGTTTCTTTCAAGAACCTCCAGACTCGTCCCCTCAGGAAAACCCATGGTCTCCTCGTCACCATGGTAATCTGCTATGGAGACATACACCTCTCTGAGGTTGTTATGTATGATGTGGGGTTTGGGTTTCACTGTGGATACTGGCACAATGTTCTTCTGAATGCTGAGGCCGAGGGATTCAGCACTACCTGTGCCAGATTTGTTCCTGTTGGGTAGTGTTATGTTGTTGGGTGCCAGACCACGTGGTGCTGTGCCAAAGGAGGCGTTGCGTCGAACTGTGGGGCTGGCGCGAGGGTGGTCAGCAGAGTTGAGGGATTCATTTCTCCTGAGAGAGCCAATGGGGCTGGGACCATCCCTGATGGGCGCTGATATGAAGACAGACTGAGGTCTGACCACTTGCTGCTGTTTGGTGCTGTTCTGCTTCCGTGAGGAGAATAAAGTGTTGGGTTTGGAGAGACCGCCTGGCGGCTTTGAGGGGATAGGTGGGGTGACCTTTTTCAGGTTTTGGTTGATGTTGTTCATGGCCTGCACCCTTTGTTCATTCTTCTCCAGGCTGTTGGACTTGCTGAGGCTTCCGGGTTTGGTGGGAGTTCCATCAGATTCCGATCCTGCCATCTCATCGTGGTGTCTGACCGGTTCCAGGTAGTAAGTTGGGGCCCAACCCTCAGTATCTTCCCAGCGAATATACCACCAACCGCTTTCCTGCTTCTCCAGCACCTCAACCTCCACCCCAGCAGGGAAGCTGAGCTCTGACTCTTGAACTTTCTCATATGGATCTGTGGTGCGATAAATGATGCAGCCTTCCAAGTCTGAGTCTCCCCTGCTGCTTTTGGAATACACAGACGACAGATCTGATGATGTGCTCTGAGAAGAGAAAGAGTCCTCGGAGGAGATCACAGAGGCCGTCTCAGAATCCTCACCTTTGGTTCTACTACCATTCTTGAGCTGTCCTGTAGGTCGCAGCTGTCTCCTCAATGAGCTGATATCCATCTTCTCAGCACTGGATGCCTTGGACAGCTGGGGTTTAGGTCTCACTACTGGCTTTAGTTTGGAAGAGGACTTGGCAGCAGAGCATGCTTTGCTTTCCTCTTGATCTTTCTTAGTTTTGCACAGATCTGGGGTAGACTCATTAGAGGCTGATTTAGGACTGGACCCCTCCTCAGCTTTGGATAAAATTGGGCTTTCATTCAAGTCAGTCTTGAGCTTGTTACCTGCAGATCTCCATCCTCCCAGTTTTAGGTTTATGTTTGCAGCCTTGCCGGTTTCCGACAGGACACTTGTCTTAGAGGAATTCGAGTCCCTGCTGCACTGCCTTTCTGGGGTCTCCCGGAAGGGCCGAAAGCCATCATTCTCATAGATACACTCATCCTCTCCCTCTGCTTCCACCTCTGCCTCATGGCCATCCTCGAACGACTCACCCATCCTGAAGGAGGCACTGTGGAGTGATGAAGCTGGGGAGGGCTTAGAGGACAGATGTGATCCCCTCTCAGAGGATGTATCTTCATTCTTTCCATCCACCAAAGAAGCTTCACCCCTCAGAAACTCAAACTCAGATTCCAGATCCAGGTCACCGATGGCAGGGACATCATATTCTGGCTCTTCATACACAGGCCTCCCTGGAGACACAGGTGACTCTGGAGCCTCAGACCCAGGGCTGCTGGGGGTTGCAGTCTCCACTGAATCCTGTTTTTTAACAGGTGGAGCTGGGGGTGGAACTTTTGGACGGCACAGAGTGCTGGTTCTACGAGTCAGGTTGGGCTTTTTACGCTTATCAATGTAGGAGCAGGGAGCCCAGCCCTCTCTCTCTCCTATCTGGACATACCACCACCCCCCGGAATTCTTCTCGATGACCTAAATCCCAGGATAGTTCAAAGTAAGTTGCTGAACTTGAATTAAAACAATGATGACATAAAATGATAAAATGTAACTTACATCTGCTTTTTGACCTCCATTAAAACTGATCCCATCAGATATACAGGACTGGAAGTCTGCAATTGTGTAATACTCTGCTTCAACTGTAGGGGGCTCTGGTAAAGGAAATCCCTGAAAAGAAATGACACTTAAGTTATAACAGTTTCATCACAAAGAAAAGAAACCTCAGCAGGCTCCTGCATGCAAAGATCTCAGAAAAATAAAAAGAAAAAAGAAATAACAGGATGGTTTTTAATGAGAGAATTATGAAAACATCAACCAACTCTTACCAGGGTTGCATCTCTTCGTGGGGGAGGTTTCTGTCTGAGCACTGGGGAACCTGTGAAAAGGTCACATAATTGTTTCATAAAATATGTCTCTGAGCTTTAAGGAAAGTCATGAATACTACAGAAGTTATTGATATTTAATGTGTATCTATAATGATGGACAGATTTTCAACCTGACTGACCTATTTCTATGCGATGAGGGGCAATCCGGGCCACAGCTGGTGAGGAAGGCTGTACTTTGGATTTTTCTTCCTGTGACAAATTGGCGGGGCTGGAGTCAGAACATGGTATTGGCAGGCTGATCTCCTTCTTGGCCACCTGGGGGCTCTCTGGCACTCCTTCAGTCTGCACATCTTTCTCACTCAGCGCTTTTTTGTTGAGCAAATTACTGATCTCCATGATGTTGCCAATGATCTCCACTGGGCTCGTTGGAGGCTTTTTCCGTGGAGAGAACTCATCCTTCACCTTCTTTAGGTAAGACGCTGGTGCCCAGCCCTCCTTATCCTGGTACCTGTGAGGCAAGTTTACAGAGAACACAAAACATAAGATTAGCTGTGTGGAATGGAAGCAAACTTATCTTCCTAAGACGTAACACATGTGAGCTGAGACTTACCTGATAAACCACCAGCCCTCCAGGTTCTTCTGAATCACTTCTACAATGACTCCTTTCTCAAAAGCTATCTCATCTTTCCCCTGGCTGCAGTAGGGCTGCACTGTGACATACTTCTCTTCTGTCAAACAAGAAATGACAACAAAAGTTGACATTTTAAGGAAGGTAATGTCTGTGTTTTGCTGTTGTTTTTATATTTTCCTCTTAAGATAGACAGACAGTGTTATCTAGATTATTAACATAACGTAGTCAGGCACGAAATGGCTGGTAATCTCAGCTAAATGCTTTCTGGGATTATGACACTGCTAAGAAATACCTGCATTGTTACTCAACACTGAATGGAACAATGCTGCAGTAATGTCAGAGGTGTTATTCAGTGTACTGACTTCTGCACTGGGGGCGCGATTGTGTCCTTGGCCTTTTGAAAGCCATGGTCACCTAACTCAGCACATAACAGTGAGCAGAGGCTCCATGCTGATTTATGTGTTCCCACAGGGCCAATGGGCAAAGCAAAGACATCATTTCCTGTCATTATAGCAATTCCTGCCTAAACACAGACTGCACAGGGACATGAGGTGTGCTCCAGAGGGGAGAGGGGCACAGTTTTGTGTGTTGCTACTCTCATCAACATTGTGGATACAAATAATTGAGTTTTCCCTCCCCCCCACCCATTTCCAAGGTTAAATATGAGGCTGAATGGGTGTAGGATCGTATCTCCCCTCACTTGCGAGACTACTGCAAGCAGCACGGGTAACGGATATTTCCGTTGGCTTTATTTTCCTTTTGCCTGGTCTTCCGGCCTCTTTGTGTGTGAGCTGGTAGAACGTTTTCCTCCCCTGAACCTCCCTCAAACAATATCCAGCAGGGAAAGAAGGGAAACTCTGAATCAGATGTTATGTTAACCACAACATGCATCGGCTGCATCAGTGTTATAAATGATTCTTGTGGAGTCAGCAAAATGTTTTTGCAAAAAAGAAAAGAAAAAAAAGCAGGATTTCAGTCTTAGGGTGGAAACAACTCTCTCTCCACTCCAGAGAGCAGCATTCAGCTCTCAAAAGCCACTGCCAAGCACAAAGTTTGGGCTGAACTTAATAGCCTATCCTCACTTCTGTCAACAATCCAAATGCATCTCCGGAGAAAAAAACCCTCGGCCTTGAAAGAGGAGCATGCTAGGTTTAAGAATGTGATTTGCATGTTTAGTGAGAGATGAATCTTTGTTTGCCTATATGAATTCTCCATATGAGATAAGTAACCACTTCCACAACATCACAACATCCACAAACTATACCTATCTGGCATCCTTCTTTATATTTCACAATAGGTTTTTGACGAGCAGGGAGTTTTTCTGTGATTCAGAGATGATTCGTTTTGGCCCAGTGTTTAATAGAAACACTCACGTGGCGAAATGAGGGTACGTAGTTTCAATGGATAATTGTTTCACTTGAAGTTGCTGATTTTATCTTTGCTACCACGTTTATTTCATCTGAATATCGGTTAGTCGTTAGTTTGGGTAGATTGAGGCTCGTGATGAAGACATTTGCTGGAAGACGACACGGTACAAACAATTATGTGCGTACGTAGGGGGATGAGTTTAGCCATGTGGTAAGAGACAATAACTAGGACAAGGTGAGGAGGGAGGGTGGTTATGCGTCTGGTCTCAGTTCACCTCGGCTCTGCTGCCTGCTGATGACACCCCCCAACGTCCATCTCCGGTCCAGCCTCTTCAGATGGGACTTATGTCTCTTAGTGACTGACAGACACACACGGGGACCGGACAAAATAAACAAACGTGGAAAACATGCACAAGCAAACACACAGCACACAGATGGCACAGATCCAACAAACATGGCCTGATTATTAGCTACATGGAAGACATGAAAACACAGCAAAACATGGTGGACAGTTATGAGTGAATGGATGGGCGGTTGGAGGAGTGAAGGTTACAGAGGAAGTGTTAAACCAGGACACCTTCTTTGTGGTTTTTAATTAGGATGTTGTTAGCATGGTTTCCTCATCCTGTCATGTAAAGCATCTGGGACACACATTGCTGCTACAGGAATACCATCCAGAGCAGCTGAGAGCCGCTGGTCTCAGAACTATACTCCACATTCTTGTGTCAAATGTCAAAAAGAAAATTAAAAGAGAAGCTTGTGCAGGAAAAGAAGAGAAGAAATCCCTCTTCATCCCCAAAACGTGCAACTGTGGAAATCAAATCTGAGAAAGGCTGAATTGTTGAGTCATAACACATAATGTCATAAAGCTTTTGAAATGTAGAGCACTTGTTTTATTCTGGTGAATTTACATTTTCTAAGCTGTATTACTATTTCTTTAAAGGAATAATTTGCGTCTGAATGGGCTAGCATGGTTTCTCACCCAATACAACTTTGTTTTGTCCAACAGGCGATTGCCATTCAAAGCTGTTTTGTGGACTTCATGTCATGCCAATGACCGACCCAACATTACACACACTAATTAAGCTGACAGATTGTCTCTCATTACAAAGAACAAGACAAGATACTATCGTTGAGTGAGATCGTTGAGTTACCGAGACCCAGGTTTGTCTCATCAAGACCTGTGAACGTGCATGTATAAGAGGCAGGTTCCGAGGCAGCAGACCAATCGCAATCATGAGCGCACGAACGGGAGACAGAGCTGTGTTAGAAATGATCAGTGGCAAAGTGCAAAAATATAATCTCCCTCATCACAAAAGAGGGGGGACCCTCAAACGCCATGAATGAAGCGTCCAGAATCAGATGTACTGCAATCCAGGCCGTGAGAATCGGTAAAATTCTGTGAAATTTAACGGCTTAGATCAGTCCCGGAAGATTCTTTCACACGGTAACTCTCTCCTCACCACTTGTCTTACGTGGAGGAATGGGCAGGTCATTGTTTTTCTGGACATGTGATTGGCCAGTGGATGGTGCTTTCACAGGATCGGATACAATCCTGACAGTTCCTGACTGCTCCGGAGCAGGATAGTCGTTCAGAGTAAATTACTATGGAGACAGGTTTTGATAACACGAAATCCAGCTTTGTGGTACAGAAAACCCAGGGTAAACCCTGAACTTATCTCTCTAAAACAAAATCCTGCTTTGTGGTACAGGCCCCAGTTGTAGAGCAGAAGATGTTTTGGCCTGCGTGTTGGAATATCTTGATGTTTGTTTGGAATTGTACGATGCAACCTAATTACTTCCAGGCCTCCAGTTCCTTCTCTTCTCCAACACAATGCTGCAAACAAATAACCTGCAGTTGCACTGAGTATGTGTTGCAAATGGAGCTTTTTACTCTGATGCTATTAAAAATGCTGGAGACCACGATAGCTGGATCTGCTCTTCAACAAGGGCGATCGAGATGCATGACCGGACTGCACATGGTCAACATCCCATTTTGGCAAACCCAAAGATCCACAAGCTTAATTCTTACCAGGTATTCAACCCAATGCTGTTGAGTTTAACATTAACAGCAGGCTACAGTACTGTCACTAACCAGCATTCCACACTAACACGTTCATGTCAGAGCACACTTTGCTGTGTGTATGTATTGTTAAATATTCCCATGTTTATTCCTCACTGCTGATGAAAACACATGCTTCTTTCATGTGTTCCCTCCACGGAGGTCAAGTCACTTATTACTCATTACATTGCCTTCACTGTACAGCACATCTCTTCAGTGCACCTCAGCCCTCCGTTGTGGTCTGGTCTCTCCTGGAACTCCTTCCGTGGTGTTTACCCAGGCTTGAATCTGCACTCTGTTCGACCGTGCTTACGATGGCAAGCAGACAGGGAAAGTTGTTCACAGCAGTCCGGCATCAGTCACTAGCGCCATGGTGATGCAGGGGTGAGTTTGTTCCATTTTGTCACATTTTGTCACAGATCAAAGACTGAGGATTGAGGGCAGACGTGGTAACTGTATGTGGGCATTAAACGGTGTGTTTGTGTAAGCTAATGTGGGTGGTCAGCAGGTAGGAGAGTTTGCGATGACTTACCTTCGCCAGATTTTGAGGCACCCAGCTCCAAGTCATCCCTTGTACCACTGTGGGAGTTAAGATAGGTGGCAGGGACCCACCCCTGCTCCTCGGCGGTGCTGACAAACCACCAACCTGTGAATGAACATGAACAAAATCTAAATAAACCCGGGTTTTACCAGTATCACTCATGATGAAAGTGGTGGAGTATTTCTGATGCACTTTTCCAAGCCCAATTATATATTTGCAAAGTTGACGCTGATTTGACTTTTTTTTTCTTTTTGTATGACGGCATTGTACTTCAATGGCAGCCTAATCAAATGTCACACTCTGATTACATGTCAGCTCTCAGGAAGAGATTGAAGTGGCCAAACTAATGAAAACCATCTTTCATACACACACATACGTATTTGTTGTGGTAACAGGAGTGCAATATGTCTGGCTGCTGTCTGGAGAACGCATAAAGAGGATAGCAGAGTTCCATCACACTTCCACAGCTGGCCAAAACCCCCAGAATGCATTTTCCTCCAGCTGGTGGGGCAGATTTTGTTGCACACAATAGAAAGCAGCAAAGTGATAAGCTGGAACAGAAAAAGTAACTGTTCATGTAGTGCCAGGTCATTTATTCAAGTGTCAAGTAAACAAGGATGTCCACTGATGCAGAAATGGAACGGAAACACTTATGTCGGATCTAATTCATGGAAAAATATCAGTAACTTGTAAGCCTAGCATACCTGGATAGCTGTCTGTAGGCAGATGATGGATAGATGTATAAGAGATATCCTGCTGACAGAGCAAATACATGACTTTCACAGTGAAGGCAGTAACAGAGCAAATCTGTCTCACACATGCCATTTATGTGATTCATGTGAAAGATGTTTGGCTTAACTGGTGACTGCAGACCCACACAACATAAAAACATTAGGTGTGCAGTAAAGCTGTGTTGGAGCTGGTGTTCGAGGCTCTGTGCAGGAGACGGCTACAGGATGTCGTTTTTGCATACGAGCTGTGGCTCTCACAAACCCAGATCTACATCCTCAACTACACAGAGATTGATCAATAGACTAACTTATACAACCTAACAAAGAACCATCGATCAATATTCTGTTCAAGTAGGCCAGGGAAACCTTTCACCAGAATGACACACAGTGACTCATTGAACAATACCAGCCCTTCTTGACACAACGTATTCAGGTGCATTGTGTTAAGAAGCAACAAGCAACATCATCTTACACAGTGTGTGTTTCAGCAGCAATATGTGTAACCAGTATCAAAGAAATGGCTGTTTAATGTCAGTGGTGTTGTTCATGGTGATTAACAGTTACCACCCAGCTTACCCACTTTATAACAGGTTCAACTGTCTGGCTCGCAGCTTGTTTGTTCTGCTGGCCTCTGACTGCTCTCATAATGTTGGTTTGACTGCAGCAGCCAGCTGTTTTCAGAGCGAACAGGTTCTAACCCATTTTATACTACCTGCTCAGCCTTATGAGGCAAACAGACAGCGTTCGCCAGCAGCTGGTGAACAAAGTGGAGCAGCATATAGCAGCAAACAGACAGACATTTCCGTCAGAATGTCACTGGGACTAAAGCCAGTGCTAAAAGACAGTGAATGCTTGGCAGAAATTGATTGTTGATCCATCAAGCCTGGATAAATGAGTAGGCAGGTTTGCTAACAACTGAGTTTAAATATAAATGGTCAGTGAGTTCTTTGTGCCCACAAAAGAGGTTAAAGGTTCAAATTAAATTGACCATTATATAGAAATGGCAACTTGGCAGAATTAAAAAGAACTGAGTCAACTCACTGAAGAACAGTTCCTCACACTTACAAATTACCATTTTCACACCGACATTCCAGCGCAGGGAAATGTCATTTTCACTTCAGCCAGGTGAAAATTAAAGTTAGTGTAAGAATATATCTTTGTAAGGTGTAGGAATGTATTTCAGTTGAGAGCACTTGGCTAAAAGTCGGATTTCAAGCAGCAGATACACTGTGTTGAATGTGCTAGTATGAGTAGTATGCCTGTGTTTTTAACGATTCAGGTATGTAGGCAATATACTCAACCACAACCGTCCAATAACATTAAAGCCAGAGTGAAAATTCAGAAGCATTTACTGACTCAGGAAGGCCAGTGAACAGCAACTTGTACACTGATTTTAACCTACATAATAGTGGATAAAGGTAACAATGGGAAGGTCATCCCAGTTTTTATTCACACAATCTGGATCTCAGGCTGTCTTTCTTCAAAATAAAGATTTTTTGAAAATGGGTTATTATTGCTGAATTCCTTCTGATGACAAAAAAAGTCCTACGAGAGGTCAAATGCCAAAGACACAGCTGTTTGTGAGTGTTCTGCTGCTTCGAGTCATTCACCATCATTTTACCCCTGAACTTGATAGCCATCAAAATCGGATTTGAAATACAAGATTTGCTCCCAGATCGGAATCCCAACAGGTCATAGATGCCGCTGCAGTGCAATGGGAGACAACGGATATAAGAGAACCCCGCTCACATCCTTGTTTCCAAATGGCAAAGACAAAGATATGTTGGCGGAGGGAACAGAGGCGAAGGAAGCATACTTGTCTGGTGATGTCTGCGATAGAGTGCGTTTGGGATTTTGCAAGAGTGCACATTTGTCTGACTGTGATTTACCGACTGCGTCTGCCTCATATAGCAGAGAGAAGCGACAAATCTGTGTCTGTTCTTGTGTATCATGCATGTTTTTAATCAGTCGATAGCACAACCTGTCTCCCCCTATTTCTCCCTGCCTTGCTAACCATATGAAAAATTCTTGGAGACTGCAGCAACCACAAAAGGAAAAAAACACACAGCCATTTGCTGACTGGCAATACACTGTGCTAAACATTATAACACAATATCACGATTATAGCTCTTAGGCCGGCATCCCCAATAACAAAGCGTTTAAACCATTTGAGAGACGTATCCCCATTAACCGCCATCCTCAGGGTGTCTGTGGTTTCACCAGAGAAAAGTTAAACTCACAGCTGTTATAGTTGCTCATCAAACATCACCACAAAAGGATCGGGACAACAGACATCAGACTCACAGAGCTTTTTCTTGAAAGGACTCTGGTATTGCCACAGTCATGATAAAAAACTAGATGTTAGTAAAGCGGCGTATCAGGCGAGTCATGATTAACTATGTGCATAATAGAGCCTGCTGTGACATGCAAAATCTCTGGACCTCTGACGTGAAAGGTCTGCTTGCTTCCAATTATTTCAGTAATAAAACAAAGAAAATGATGATGTCAGCCAAATTTAGACATCATAAAACATTTAACCAACAATGAGCAGCACATTAAAAACGCATTCTCCTGCATGATGAAGAGAAATTGCTGTCGGTTATGCAAGTTTCACAACAGATGCCAGATGGAAAAATGCTACTGAGACAGATATTTATAAAGAGACAATGCAAGTTACGTCAACAGATGCTTGGTCCATACTTCTAGATGGAGCTGTCCTGATACTTGCCTTCAGCACATATTGTGCCCTTGCAACTAAAGATACAGCAGACAGATGTAAAATGAGTGCGAGTTTCTGAACTGTATTTGTGTCTCATCCAGTACCTGCCATCTGGAAACTCTATTAGCTTTATAACTCGTGCTTCATTTTTACAGTAACCAACAGCCGATTCTTGGTTGCAACAGGAAACTACATTAATGCAGTTTATATTTTCTATATGTTCTTCCTTGCTTCTTGATCAATCAAGTCTGATAAGTGGCATTATCTTCCTTTACAGAACGTGACAGATAATACTTCATCCCTGGACGAGTTAGCATGCTGTTATGTGTTTTAAGTGAGAAAAGATACAATACACATCTAGCATAAATATGAGAACCACAGATTCAGCAGCAAGACCTGCAAATGTGGAGGAATGCACTGGCTCAGCAGTCCAGCAGATACCTGACACCACTGTTGAGTAGAGCAGCTAAAAAAACCCATTCATCTGCAGCTCCTGTATTTATTAACAGTAGATCTAGTATCAGTGTGCAAGGGGGAAGGTATCGGACTCACACACACACACACACACACACACACACACACACACACACACACTTCCAGTTTTCATAAAACACTGGGTTTCAATTACCTGGGTGCCCCTGGTACGAGGGGGGATGTAAAAACTACACAAAACGACTTTCAAGAGTTGATGTTGACCTAAGGAACTACTTTCTCTCCCTCCCCATCCTCTGAAAGGATCGCCTCATGCTCTAAAATGAAGCGACGGCCCACAGCATGTGTGCACTCAAGGCCCTGCTGATTTGGAGACACAGCAACCCTTGAGTATGTAAAAGCCCCCCCCTTAAAATGGTGGATAACTCAACGCTCTATTCTTCAGTGAGAGAAGTTTTTAGTTCCAGGGTCTGATTTTTTGCTTAATATAATGACTAATATTTGCATTTTTCAGGCTCCTGTTCATGGTCTCTTCTGCCAGTGTCACACTTCGAAGAGACTTTTGCTATACTGTTCTGCATTCCATCTAAGTATCTTAAAATACAGGATGTTAATATCTTGAGGTGGTTAGTACTACGTCAAATGGTAAGCTGAAAGAATGCAGAGGATGGGGATTACTATGAGAGGATAATATATCTTCCATCTGTTCCCTCAACTTTAAAAAAGACATTCAACACTCAGCAACTACTCTGTTTCCTTAGCAGTCCACTGACAGGACTTTTTTCCATACTTGATAGAAGAAGGCTCTTGCTGAAACCGACTGACAGAATCATTGCAACAGCCAGTATACAAGATGCTGTGACACATATAGACGCTGCATTTGCTCAAATCAGCACGGTCCTTTAGCTTTTCAGCCGATGTATGAAGCAGAAGTAGCAATCTGTCCCAGAGGAATGAGGGCAGGGTGTGTGTTCCAGATGAAACAATAACTGTAGATCAAGGGCTTCAAAGAGCACCACAGTTTCAGGCATTTATCAAGGATGTGTTCCCTGTGTTTGTTTTTGTCTTTGAATGATGGCTGGCACAACACACTGCCGTAATACTGCAGTTCTTTGACGGTGTACTCAGGCAGAGGCGCTTGAAAATGCATGTATTACAGCATCAGCGTGTATTACAACATACTGGAGTTATGACACAATAACACAGGGGTTATTTATAGTAGTAACAAATATCACTGAGCGGATGGCGAAAAGATTAAAACCATTCCATATGCTAGTTGTTGTGGAGGTTTTCACAGTCAAAGCCCATTCCTCCTCACAGAGCCATGGACGAAAGTTTTGTTTGATAGTCTGAACCTAGACCACAACACCCCACATGGCTAAACATACAGTAAATGTAGAAATAATCTGTCGGCGCAATAAATAAACAGACCAAACTCTAATGGTGGTGGTATAAGTGGACTTGGAGTGGAGCTCCTGGACTATTCAAGGACATGTTGAACAAGCTCTTGCAGAACTTAGCCCTAAAATCTTCTTGCAGAGACGTCTCCATTGATATACTTTTACCATGTGAAAGTAAAGCAGACATCCTGCACATCCATCACACCATGCTTTGGGCCAGACCTGCTTAATCTGACAGGATTTTACTCCTGCAGTTTACACGGGCGTTCAGCCAGGCAGTCAAACATCTGCTGCAGGTGAAAGCTATGGTCTAGATTTGGCACAGTCTATTAAAGTGATGCCGATTGAAAACACTCATAAAAAGACAAGTGTCCTGTAGTGTCCTTGTAGATTTTTAGAATCACATCTGAATAAATAAAGTGGGTGGGGCAGTGGAGTTACAATACACACTGTGTACGGACTGTGCCAGGGGGTCTAGGAAGAGCCGAGCCTCCAAAACAGACAAGAACAACAGTTCATTTGTAATTCATTAAGGCTGATCTCGATTTGGAATGGAGACAAGTTAAACACGGCCTGGTCCACAGGGAGAGATTTGCTCTACAGGACTGGCCATGGCATGCTTTGTGCTGCCCTTGAGGTGTAGTCGAACGGTCTGCAATAAATACGATGTTTCCAGAGCAAATGATTTTTTCCCCTTTTCTGCATGTTATTCCAATGAAGTTGAAACAATTGAACAGAGTGTATTTGAACTGGCCAATGCAGCCGATTATCTTTGTTTAACATATCTGTAATATAGTGTAAGCTGAGGAGCCATCCTGGAGGATCCATTAAGCCATTATAACGAACCAACCTCTCTGAACCACTAACTTTGGCAGGAAATGGCTTTTTCCATTTTCTCCATGAGTTTCTTTTGCACTACGCTCTCCTCCTGAGCCAGCAATAATCCCCTGGCAGCTGCTCATAAAAGAGGACAAATAAAATATCTGTAATGTGAAGAGAGTGAGGACAGATCTCATTATGATTAATTTTTATTAAGGACTTACAATGTTCATTTTGACAGCACAGAGCTTTTCTGGCATGTTCGTCTTACTGCTTCAGATTGGTATTTTTATTTACTTTGAATCTTTGCAAACAAAAACTTAATGCTACAACAGAGACCCAATCAATGATTACTCTTCCTTGCATATTTATGGCAATACATCTAACTGCAATAAATATAAAATACAATTTTTGTCAGTACAATTTTTCTCAATTTTTCCATAGACGTTTTGCAGGGCTGACGTGAAACAGAGTCCACAATTATGACACAACAATGCTGCCCCAGTGTGCGGTACGTGCAGTATTTTGTTAGTCTGAAATCAGAGGTGTGGTATATTCACACAGGTAAGTTGTTCTGCTGTTTCCAGCTGTTTCTTTTTCAAGAACATCTGTTTGGTGCTGTAATTATCTCCACTGCTGGTCTATTATGCTTCATTTTAATACTGATGTCTTATAATGGTGTGATACTTAAAAGAGGTTTCAGAAACTGCAGCATTTGAAACAGAAGTCTTTACACAAACTCTATTTTTGAGCCATTTCAGCGGAAAATACGGGCTTGGCTCGAGACAGCAGGCTAGAAATGTGGAGTAAACTGAGCTCGCTCATAGGTCTGACCTAGATTCACTGTCCTGTCAAAGGCGTATTACCTAATCCGAGGTAAGGAAAACCTGATAACTGCACTGGGCAACCGTCACAGCCACAGTCTACAGTAGCTCTGACAGCAGGGCTTCTTCTGATGGGCTAAATGACAAAAATAACACATAGCTGTAGTTTTCCATTTATAAACGTGTCACTTTTACACTCCACCTTCATGCAACAAATTTCATACAGTATAAAACAAGTTGGACAAACAAGTGTTGACATAAAATTACTGCACACCCGGTTTTTCCATGCACCACATCCAAATCTCCACATCCAACTCTGCAGGGGAATGCATGTTAGTTTATATGCTTGCAGCTTTCAAAGGAAAAAGTGTGTGTCACTGACAGCCCAGCGCACCACTAAAATCCATACAACGTTTTAAAAACTGTAAAAGACAACTTTCACGATAACTAGCTCAGCATATTGACTTTGGACCTTGGATTAATCTGACAGAAATCTATAAAGGGTTTAAGCTCATTCTGCTCTGAGACGGATGCTGAATCAAATGTGCTCTGAAATCGTATTAGCACATTGGTCTTGTTAGTATTGGCAAAGGCAGGAGGAGTGATGTCACCCAACCAAATTGAGCAGCTTTAGCCTACTTCCATCGCAGAAGGTGTGGGGATTGCACTTAAATGGAGCTGCTGCTGGAAGTCTCACTAAGATGGAGGGGAGGGAAGTGGAGGTTTTTTTTTTTTTTTTTTACTTCAGATCGCAGGGAAAGTGTCCATCAGTGTGTAATAAATCTGTCAGATGTCCTCAGGATGTGTTTTTTTAAAAAGCCTGGTATCTACTGTGTTTTAAAAAACAACAAACTAGAGATGAATGAATAATCTGAAGTCCACAAAGAAGAGAACTAAACAACAATACAGACATTCAAAAAGCTTAGAGAATTAGAATAAGATGGTTTAAAAGGAAGTTACACATTCTCCGTAGCCATAACTTGTGGTAGGGAAAATACTAAAGTTAAGGGGCCTCAGCTTAAAAGCACCGCACGGAATTCGAGATCCTACATGTGCTGTAGGAAAGCTCTCATATAAGGCCCCGATAAAAGGACTTCAAGGTGTTGGAATATCCGCTTCTCTGCGGCTCCCCATCGGGCTGAAATCCTACTGGAGCAGTGAGTGAAAACAAATACATGAACCTGAAGGCTGGACACGTGACACTTCAAAGTGATCCTACTCTGCAGACGTTCTTCCTTAAGGCCAGTGTGGCGTGGCGTTTCACACACACCCATCATGAAACCCAAGTCCAATTGCTCTCCAAGTCACTGTTTCCTCCTCCATCTCTCTCTGTCCACCTTCTTGAGGAACACACAAGTCCCGTTACTGTTTTTACTGTCTCAGCATTCCATTAACGTTGAACATCAAGCCCTGTTACAGAGCCGAGTCTCTATGGTCACTCTGCCCCTCATATGACAAATTGTCTTTGACGCTTAAGCATTAAGGAGTGAGTGAGTATTTTCTTCACTAACTTACTTCATCTGCTCTAGTGTCTTGTTTCTCCAGAATCTATTCTATCAACCAACTGGAGTCATCTATGTATTTGCTGAAATCTATATATTCCAGACCCTTCTGTTTCTACTTCCATGGTACGCAAACACCATCCATTTCTAGGTTACTATGAAGTTGGCCTTTACGTCAGCATGCTACTGATTCCAACATCCACTAATGTCACACAGAATGACTGATAGTCTAAATCATAATCTTGGCCCTGTCTAGAAGCTTTTTCCAGAGGTTAAACAGCTGACTAAGGACTCTCTGCAGCTGGCATTTGTAAATTCGGCATGTCTTGCTGGCTCTGCCTTAGAAGTGAGGTGGAATAATTAATATGAGTCTGGAAGACATTCCTCATGCTAGAGGCAACATTCTGGCCTTCAGCCTAAACCAACAGTGGGAAAAACAGTGCTGACTCTAGGCCAAAATGAGCCTCCAGATGGGGCTCACAGCTAGAGAGTTGTGGACAAAGAAGGTGAGAGGGCTCAGATAGGGAACGAAGCAGGATAGACAGCGGGCGGACAAACATGTTTGTGTGTTAAGTGTATGGGTGTGTAGGATTGCTGTCTGCTCAGTGGTGCATTTGTTTTGATTACTCACCACTCTCGCTCTTTTCAATGATGTCGACCACCTCGCCCGCCTGAAGGCTGATTTCTGCAGGCTCTTGTTTCTCGTAATTGGCCACCACCACGTACTGCTCTAGAAGCATGGGATCCGATGCATCCAGACCTGGGGTTGATGGGAAAAAACATGCTGTCAGCCAGCTGCCAGCCATAGGTCCCCGAGAACGACTGCTGGGCACTCGTTGTGCCATAGGCCAATTTGTCAGTAGAGCTCAGCCAATCACAATATTCAAAGGGCTCAGTGCATCTTCCTGGGAGTCTAGCCATAGAGATGCATCCCCCTTCAGCCCAACATGAAGGGAGATGGTGATGCTGATGGTCTAGAAAAAGATCCCTCTTCTACAAAATGAAGGCTCAAGCAGTCAACTGCATCAAATCCATGATGTGTTGCAGAAAGGGCCTCATCCTCATTGACCAGCAAAGCTGAAACCGGGTCAACAAAAGCAGGTGGAAACATTAACGCTGCAGGAATGGGAGCATCAGTCAGAAAGCAGAAGAAGTGACAGAAAAGTCAACTAGAGCCAGTTAAGGACAGGACAGTGGAGTGCGAGAAAGAAATGGTTTCCCTTGGAAAATAAACCATCTGCTAAAAAGCCTCCTTCTCCTCAGTTGGGGCTGGAGCTGGAGGAAGAGTAGGGGGTTGTGTACGCCAATCATAAGAGTCGACACTAGAGGCCTTAAATAGAACCAGATGAAGGGGCTGGAGCTGTGCTCAGAGGGATGGCCCTCTGTCTGCATGAAACACTAGACCTCTGACTGCAGCGTGCAGCTCAGCCAATGGAAATCTTCCTTTCTCTACTTCACTGCATTAACCATGTAAGCACCAGCAGTGACTTAGTTTTTCACAGTTTCTGCTTGTTTTCATAACGTGATTACATCCATATTTCTTAACCAGAACTCAGTTCTCTCAAACACAGGAAGGGCCTCTGGAGGCAGAAACAAATGTGTTTTTGTATTTGCGCAGATACTTGAAGAACACATGTACTGTATGGGCCTTTCATGAATCATGAAACATCTTCAGAATATGCGTAGCTGACGGAACTAAATCAGATCTCAAAAGTGTCAGCTGGAATCAAGACACGACCCCCAGGGACATTCCGTTTGCATTACCACAAGCTTCTGCTGACCACTAAGCACAAAGCTCTCAACGGAACAAGACTACTGTATTCACACACATTGGATCAAATCCTGATCGAAATGCTGATCATTTTCTCTCTGTCGGATCTAATAAATGTAATAAAAGGTCTACAAACACTGTTAGTTGCCCTAGAAAGCGACAAGAAAAACATATTCATCAATAAATATTTCTGGGAAATAAAGTCACAAGACAATGAGAAAAGCCAAGCAGGTCCAAATAAAACATGTTCACAGTGATAAACAGATTTTTTGGACAGTTTCATTTTGGGGATGGAAAATAAGAACAATTCAGTCCAATAAATGACAGAATTGATTGAGACAGGTGAACCTCCAAAGAGCTGACCAACGACAGGTCTACAGACTAGAGCTCAACATTTATATAAGGTTGTATTAGGCAGGATCTACATTCCAAAAGTCAAAAACAAATACATTATGAAGACAAACTTAACAGCTCCCAGAAGAGTCTGACACTGGATTACTGTGGTCTGTGGGGTTTTAAGAAACATCTTGTTATTTGTGCAAGATGTTTTGTCAAACCAATGCAGAACAATGGAGAGAGTATTATTTAAATTAGCAGTATTGTACTCTTGGTCTTTAAAGTATAATGTGTCAGTAGTTGGGTTTCAGCAGACACCATGACTGTATTTTTGGAATTGTGTGGTAAACTGGCTTTAAACTCCCAGATTAGCTGCAACTGGGTTATGACTTCCACTATGTAGTAGTGTCAGTTCAATTTGTAATGTAATGTCATTTTATGTTAAATTTATCTTTCTTCATCAGAATGAGTTTTTAACAAGGATATTTTTTGCTTCGATTAACTAGCCACCTGAATTAGGCAAAAAAAAAACAAAACAAAACAGAAAAGTTTAAATTCTTAAGTTCAAAATTCTTGCAGCCCAATATTTCAACTATGCAAACTTGGATGTTGTCTTAGAAAAAAAAAAAAAAAAGACAACACACATGTCAACGGTATGGTTTCAAAACAGATGGACATTGAATCCAGCAGGACCATGATCTCATAAAACCATCATTTATGTCAAATGATGTAAACAGAGGTCTCTAAAACACACAATGACCAGCTGGTCGGAGGGAACAGTAAATCTGAGACCTGAGATGAGTGAGTAAAGACTTTGTCAACAAAGCCAATAGTCCTGGAAAGAAAAAGCAAATATTTCAGAGTTGTTCAGGAAATGAAATGTTTTGCAAAAAAAAAAAGCAGTGTAAGAGAAATGAGGCAAAACCGTCTTGGTGGTGATTGGTCTATTTTCAACTAAACTGTGTGTGATATATACATCAGGCTTTTAATTAGGTGCAGGAACCCAGTAAAGGTTCATCAATCCGTCGCCCTGAAAAAGATGATTTACCACCTGACGGAAGTGTCATAGAGTGTGTGTGTGTGTGTGTGTGTGTGTGTGTTATGTAAGTTTGCACAGCACAGATGTTAAGTATTTATGAGCTCTGAAAAGAAAAGTATTTACTTCTTGGCTTCCACCAGATAGTCCTATTAACCACCTCTGTGTTTATACCTCTCCCCACTCAGATTTATATATACGTGCTTCCTGCTCCCACCCTTGCACTCCCAGACGTCCGAGCTGCATCCAACCCCCACCCACACTCAGCCATCATCGGCTCCATCCAAAGATGATGACAGCTCAGAACTTTGCAATAATTCATCACCAAAAGGAGGAAACCATGGAGTCAAATTTTGTGATGAGGACGTTTTTTTATGGGCAAGTCAAGGTTTTATTTTCATTATTTCAATTTTCATCATCATGGCATTGGCTTTCTGTGGTAGTGCCATAATTTAACTTTATGACAGCTGAATGCTGTTTAGAGGAGTAAAACTGGCAAGTGTGATGCCTTTGTTTGCCTTATCAGCAGCAGATGTGCAGCTAGATTAGTAAAGGACACAGGACTGCTCTTCAATGTTGTACAGATGTACTCATGTCACTGAATCAGTATGTGGCCCTGAGGTATCAGGGGCAGACGTTAAACAAAATAAATAAAAAAGAGCAAAACAAATTTCCCTCAAATCATATTAGAGTAAGAAACCTTCAAAATCTCTTACAAGCTGTGAAATGTATTTGTCTTTCATTTTCATTTTTCCGCATCATTGAAACTTCTTCACAATCTGTCATAAGTTTTCTTCAGTTCATCTGTACACCCAAACCTTATAGAAATGAAAATAATGTGGCTTAACGTTTACACATTCTCACATAAGCTGTACGGAAATATTGATTCAGCAATGTATTGGGGCGGATTTCTTGCTGATGTGCTGACACGGGCATCAGTTGCTGTTTTTTTTATTTAATACTTGGTCTGTTTCAATTTTTTACCTTTTTTTTTAATTTATCAGTAGCCTTAGGGTTATAAACAGAATATTTCCTGTAAGATTTATGTGGACTTTGCCCTCAGTGGTACACTACTAGAATAATAAAAACAAGTGCTGCAGTATTCAGTTTAGGAAATGAACACAAAACACAGTTTACTACAAACAGACTTTTTTATTTCCCTCTAATTAGATGAGTGGAACTTAAAACCGATTTTCTACTTCATCAGCTTTCCCAGTAAAAAGTCCATTATGTTCCGTACTTAACAACTATTTCATTAACTAAAGGACAGTGTATCAGAGAACAAAATTACTTACTCCAGTGACTGTACAGTGATGAGATTGCCCACAAAGGTAATAAAATACAATTCTGTGATTTGAGCAAGAAACTGAAGCAGGACATTTTGTGCTTTACGGTGACAACGTACCAGAAACAGAGCAGCTTGTACTGGATGAACCACATGGTGACACTAGCAGGTCACACTACCTTGTTGGTGGATTTAAGAATGTATTATAACTGTAAAGTTACATCAAAGTGCATTAATCCCAACTTTCGCAGCAAAAATGGATCTGAACCTGCTTTCACCCTCAAAAGGAGTCATTCTGCTCCTGTGAAACATTGTGCGGGACTCCAGAAAGCGGGGGCTCTGTCAAAAGGACCCTTTATTCAGTTAGTGCTCATTGAGCACGCGTTGCTGAAACAGTGTGCAGTTGTTAAAGTGATCTTGGAACACATTTGCCCTAATGATTTCCGATGCCAATTTAAAATCTCATCCATCTGCACACACAAATCAACGCAAACCCCTGTTGACCCACCCAACATCTAATCCCTGTATCACTTAACCCCTTTGCTCCCACGAAGCATGCACACACACTCTTACTATGCATACACATATAGTTTCTGTACACACCCACAAAGATACAACCTTGTGTGCATGCACACAGACACACACACACACACACACACACACACATACACACACACACACTCTATAGGCCCCATGAGACCCGCAGCTCAAATAAAGACAGCAAGACGGCACACATAAACACACTCCCTAAGTCCATGCGCAACACTGAAATGGTTTCCACTTGCCACGTAAACCTCCTCTCCATCTGCTTTTCACATGCACTACACCCCCGAGCACTGTTTCTTTCTCTCTCCTACTTTCTCGATTTCTGTCTTCTGCACATCCCACTTTCTCAGCTGCACATTAAATACAGATTGTCACTAATAACAAACTTGTAACAGACATCCAAAGCGTCCCTTTTAAAATCTGAGCTCATTTTTCTTTGTTTTACTGTTCATGACAGTGATATATGCGCACATGCCCAGTCAGTCAGCAATCAGTTCTCAACCACTCCTCAGGCAGAAGATATAGTTTGTACAAGTGTATACGATGCTGTCTGGATAATGGAGACAGCTTGACTGTTACATGGCTCTTGAAGTGGAAGCTAAAGGACCATGACAAAGGCAACATGAAAAACTCAAGAGAGATGGAGTTTCATCATCATGTGTGTCTGAATGGTATCAATGACGAGAATGAAGGTAAAACAAAGAATCTCAATCACATGATCGCAAAAATGACACCAACACTGAGACCCTCATTGATCAATCATCTCTGTGTATGTTTTGGAAACTGTGACTTCAGGTAAACAGTTCCTTGTGGAACCTCTTAACCACTTGCAGTTTTGTGGCGAAGGGCAGCATTCTCCTGTTTAGGGCAGGGGCTCAGTAAACTCTTGAGGGACACCAACACCTTGTAATTATGTGACCCAGAAGATGCAGCGACAGCACAATCTCACCACAGACTCACTTTGTTTTATCTCCTGTCCAGCGCTTGAAGAAGCCAGATCAATCCCACTGTGGTGTTGTACTTTAATAGTCGACATGTATGCGACATGGGTGCTATGCAGTGGTAACGTTTTTTCGGAAAAGAGGCAGGAAACAAAGGCTGTGCCTTGGTGTCGTGTTTCTATGACAATTTCTTGAGAAATGCCATGAATATTTAGCATGCGTCATATCATCTTATGTATGTTACAAATATCTGTTTGAGACTTCGGACCATGATCACATGGAAATGTTTGTGCACACACTTTAAATAATTAGTATTTAAAAAATAATGTCCCATAGTCAAGGCTCAGTCTGTCATGAGGCCAGGGATGAGAACAGACTCCTGAACTATTGCAACACGGCCGGTGAGTAGTACTATGCAAAGTTTTGTGCATTGATATAAAATACTGAGACTGGTGCTTGAGGCAGCATATCCTTGTTTGTCATTGGACGTGGAAATGAGATGATCAGAAATCAGGGTTTGAAGAGCTCATTTTGTTGATCCCTACCATCAGCATGTAGAATCTTACAAACTATCTGAGAACGGTTGTTATAGACAAATCATTGACAACTAAACCACTGAAACGTGGTGGGACAATATTAACCCTTCCAGGAAGCCAATATGGACTTAAATTGAAAACTAATTTGGTATCTTGCAGAGACAGAATGTAGGCTACACACACACAACTGAAACGAGACTGTTTTTCCATTTGCCATGAAGCTGGAATTCCCAGTTACGTAAAGTCTCAATACCGTACCATGGAACACATAATGAAATTAGATTGGGGTATTATTTCATTTGGGGACAAATCTGGTGCAACCTCTCCCTTAAAATGGCTCACAGAAAATTAACTTACAGGTCATTTAGTATGACTGTCACTGCCAAGTTATCTACAGGTTTCTGGTGGGATGGCCACAGAAAATGTAAATGATTACAAGACAAACATGTAATTTAATGCATGTGGGTCTGTAGTGTATGTCTGTTAGCATGGCAGCACACAAACACACAACACAGCTGTTCTCCAACCCCCCTCTCATACTGCCTCCTACGCCGTATCCCCATTCGCAGCTAAGTGACACACACACACTCACACACTTACACACACAAACACACATCTAACGACCAACCTTGGCAGGGCAAATTTGGAGGCCACAGTTGGTCCCCTCCACCCAATAGCTTTTTCTTAGCAGTTTCAGACATGTAAGCATACGTGCCAATATGTCGGGGGAGGACATGTTGTCTGCTCCTGAAGTTCAACCAGTTCAAGCCAACCACGTCAAATTCGTAGGGACCAGATATCTTGAATTTACTGACTTAAGTATTTAAAAAAGTACAGATTCTTACCTGATTTGCGTTTGCCAGAGCCTCCGCAGTCTCTGGAAATGAAGCAACACCAGAGAGGCATAGTTAATATGAGTGTGTGCGCATTCAAGAGAGGTCAGAACATTAATGCGGCTCGATAAATACAGTAACTGGTTACAGCTGGATCTCTTCCAGCCATCGTCCGAATGCAGTTGGCACACACGTATGAGCCAAACCCTTGTAGAGAATGCATACAGAACTTGACCCTCTTCTACTAGCCGGAGGGAGACAGGGTGGGAGACAACCTACGGGTGTGTGGACAGTGTGACTGTGTGACAAGGATGATGACACAGCAAGCATCTATTTGTGTGGATCTGTGGAAATACTGCATCACAGCATCATATGCCTTGGTAATTGGTTCAACTTCATGTTTCAATATGAAAGCATGAGTCTGTCCCAAAGGCGTGACAGGGGCAAAAGCGTACTACTTGTTTGTTGTGCTTATTGTGCTTTGAGACAACTTCCTGTGAGCTCCTGATTCAGCCGCTCCAAACACAACACTGACATTAACACATAGGAACAGAAAAATGCGTTTTTCTTCCTGTTGTGTAATGTACACAAAGGCTCATGAAAGCATTTGTTTTATATTCGCATTATTATTTAAACATACAATTTTCATCATTCATGACATGTTTTGAATTGTTCAGCCAGGAGAAAGTAAAGACATATTTCGGTTGACGGAGATGAATCTTTCAGAAGCAAACAAATGTAACATCTGGCACGGACTGGCATTGTGATCGCTGGAGAAATACATTTCACCATATTCATTAAAGTTGAATTGGAATGGCCAAGACTCATGCAGCGTATGGTTTATGCACAGACATGACTAATTAAAACTCACAGAAATTTGTCAGTCAGTGAAAATACATTTCATTTAATGATTACATTTGTAGATGTGTTTGTATGTTTTGGAACTTGATGAGCACTTAAGTGCTGGGTGACTGCTTGTTTGGACGCAAAGTGAGCTCACTAAGGAGATGCCGAAGAGTGACACTGATAGAAAGAGACACCCGTCTCTCTGGAGAAGTCAGCAGCTCCACGAGGGCCACGGCCAAATGTAGCATTTGCAACATTTACCAGGTGAGTACCTTTTTGTCAAGTGAACGAGTTTACACTGTCATATAAGCATGCTTTTCATGTTTAAATAATCAGCTATGTCCATCAGAGACAGTAAAGAAGAGACAACATTTCTTAGTCTTAGTAAGGTCAGACGACTTAGACATTGTATATATCTGGTAGCCAGATGTGTCCCTCTTTGTCATCCATGTCTGGTCTGCATACACATACTCTGTGTGTGTGTGTGTGTGGATACACACACATTGTATATGTACAGGTTCGTTGAATCACAAGAGGTGTTAAGTCTGTATCTACCAGAGCTCATGGGAAGCTAGTTCATCAATACATCTTGAAGATTGACCATCAAGGGAATTCCTCCGTTAGATGAGCCGTTTTTGGCACACGACTCCCACATTTACTAATGCATGAACAAATATGAGACAGATTAGTTATGAGACTTTTCCAATCACAAGTTTCAGGTGTACAGCCCACACCAGCTTCACTGGAAACAACATACTGTACATGTTCTTCATTTTAAAATGACACAGATCCACATAACTAGATCTATTCTAATCTTTACGCTATGGAACAATGATTCACTGCTATCTGAGCTTTAGAACTTCCTTTTAAAAAAATGGGCAGAAGATTATGATATGGTTATGCACGTTCTAGAGAAGATGAAAGCGCTGGTGAACCTGACCTAGCACATGAGTGACATTAATTGTAACACAAGTTCAACATTTATAAAGTATCAAATGATGTATTGTGTGTTTATTTTTGCCAAAATCTGCTAGGGTGGAGATGAAACTGAGGAGCGCACATGGGGATAAACTAGATGCTCGACCTACCCAGCTCGTTTGTGACCCTTAGCACAGAGCTGGAAAAATATTCTTCCCAAGAGGAGACTGAGCATGCAGCTCTGGCTCTGTGCACTTTCCGCCCATCAACACTAAAATCTATTCGATGTGAGAGAGGTAAGACAGCAGAAAATGCAGCCCTTTGCCAATAAAACACTGATAACGCTGATGCAGGACAAAAGCAGTCAATCCTCCTTCATGAGTACACGTACTTACACTCAACAACATCCATTGACATAGAGCAGACCAACACATGTGAACATGTTCATATTCCACCGTGACAATCTTTAACTCGCAGGGCAGTACATACTGTACCTGTCATGTTTTGTGACATAACATGTCGCCTTACATTAAATCTTGCGTCACAGTGACCAAACCGATTTTGCTGCTAATTATATGTATACTAATTTACACTTCAAA
>CAAKHB010003874.1:170811-187284 GCA_901007665.1 Aeoliscus strigatus
AGAGGTAAGACAGCAGAAAATGCAGCCCTTTGCCAATAAAACACTGATAACGCTGATGCAGGACAAAAGCAGTCAATCCTCCTTCATGAGTACACGTACTTACACTCAACAACATCCATTGACATAGAGTAGTATGTACATACAGTATGTACATAGAGTACATACTGTACCTGTCATGTTTTGTGACATAAAATGTCGCCTTACATTAAATCTTGCGTCACAGTGACCAAACCGATTTCGCTGCTAATTATATGTATACTAATTTACACTTCAAATACACGTCTGCAAATTTGAGCTCCCATCCTGAGTCAACCTTTCCATTTTCTCTAGTACTCAAACCCATCTTTGTGATAAACATCATAACCCTCGTGAAGGGAGGATTTATTGTCGGGCTGTTGTATTGGGCTACATTAGCTCGATCACAAGCTCAAGTCCAAAAACCGTTAAATGTTTAAGATTACTCCTGCGATTGAGGAGTCAACCATTGATTTAACAATAGAGAGTTAGATGGGATTACACTGCCTGGGCGTTCCAGCACACATGGATGAACTCTGACCCCAGCAGGAGATACTGACACACTTGTGCATACTGTACACAGTCACGACCAAACACATAATTAAAAATCCAAGCGCATGAGAGTCCATTCTAAAGTTCAGTTGAGAATAACCATCTGTCTATTGCTGCTCACTCGTTGTAGGTGGGCCTATTAGAAATGGAATGCGTCAGATATTAGTCAGTTGCTCTCTCACATTTCTCCGCCAAGCAAGAGGACCACAGTGTTTGCCCTGCTTCATGTATACATTGCACAGACACTCCTGCCTGAGGTTGACCTCGGATTAACCTCTGAAGGAGTAACCTCCAGTGCAGGGGTCCGAGGGTCGCCATTACTGAACAGGAAATCATAATGATAGAGTACAATCCTGCTCTGCACACAGAAAGGGGAGTTAAAGTGTGCATAACCTTCAGCAAGATAAAGAAAATACTCATTTTACTCTAGAAAAACTGCACACATACACCTGCATAGAAAACTCTGAATACTGCCTCAAGCCTCCAGCAAAGTCATGATTTCACCGTGCTGTCAGGGGAAAAGAATGTTTATCAACCACCAACAACTTCCCCTATGGAGAAACAGTGCTGTAAACGGAGACTGCAAAACAATCATTCCTGACGGTAGGTAAGTCGGGAAATAAATTTGAGTTGGGTTAGAACTGTTTTCCTAGTTCGGTATGAAACATTGTGAGATGCAGTAAAAAAGAATGAGTGAAAGTATCATGTATGTACGTCTATATAATGACTACAGGTCTTGTACAAACAGCTTCTTCATCTGCTTCCAATCAACGCTAAAGGGACATCAAATATTTTCTGCATCAATGTCCATGCCGTCCTGTTGCAGTCAGCTTTCCTCAGATCTGTACAGATGGTCTCGGGTGTGAAAGTCACTGGGTCAGTCTCAGAACTACAACTTTGGATATAGATGTTTGAGATTAAGTAAACCCAGTTGATCTTGCATGATCACATGGCCTGGTCATGTCATGCAAATATGAAGATGAAGAAAAAACAACAAGAATCCTTTGACTTAGGTAAGAGAGAGTTTATACACTGTAAGTCAGTCACTCTTACCCTTGCTAGAGTAAAAATATCCTTGATATCACATTGCAGCTGTTTCCTTCTCTCCCCTCTTAAATACGTGACTGATACATGTTCACCCTAGAATCTCCTGTAAACGTACATGACAGGCTGCAGTTAACATGGACTCCAATGGAGCTGGACATATAAAACAAAGTAGTTTGGAACATTTACATTTGCACTTTACGTTTGTACCAAAGTCTATGGTACAAAGGTACAGTCTGTACAAGGACTAATCTCCTCAATGCCTCAATGTGCAGAGTGGATTTGATGGCTGATAGTTTAAATTATGTGTTCCGATTGGGCTCCAGCTTCTATTTTTGTGCATGTCTGTTTACTCCATCTTTGTTGAGATCCAAATCCGATATTCAGACTCACAGCAGACTGAGCATTTAACTTGAAACTAACATCTGAGACCACAAAATAGGAGAATGGTTACTGGGATAATACATCAATTATTTATTTATTTAGCAACTGGATCGCCCCCTGGTGGAACGCAGGTTTAATTAATTAAAAAAAATTAATTCAATTAAAACAGATATGGTTGACGTGAGTCTGAATAAAATAATCTTTAAAATGGAGAAGTTGCCAGAACAATGTATCTTCTATCATTGCCCTTGACAATGTACCGGCAACAAGCCTTGGAAATGAAACCCATCCCTGGGCGATGTTATGATGGCTGCACATTGCTCTTAAAATAGTCTGAGTTTATTAAATGCAGAGGACGAATATTCCCATGGGGGTAAATAAAGTGTGATTTACTCACTACTCCTCACTAAATATACAATATTAAGCAAAGTCATATTGCAGATTGCAGAAATAAATTGTGTTTTTTTCCCCTGCATAATCACATTGATGGTACAGATAACTTAAAAAATAGCCTCAAGCTTAATATTGTTAAAATTATAATCAAAATCCCCTTGATGTAATGAAAGCAACACATTCTCCAATTCAAAATCTGCATGACTGTCAAAGTAACGCTGAAGTGATGAGAGAAAAACAGACGACTAAAGTTTTACATTTTAATTTCATACCTGACCAGTAGCATCAGTCTTAATAGAGTAAGTTTCAACTCTACAATCCAATATTCTCTGCATGCGCGCTATCAGGAACTGGAACTAGAGGTGCTGATTGGAACCCCGGGATATTACAGCATTTATATGGAAAACTATCATCTGTCATCCAAATCTATTACATTTTCTATTTTTCTTAATTTGTTTCTAACTTTCTCATTGCACTATACACTCCACGCTTATATTAGATATATTCAAATTACTACTTTGGAAAACTTTGTGACTGGAATCTGGATGACTTAATTTTACATGAGCATCACCCTGACCTGATGAGGTTTATACAGTCCCCTATTGATGGTTCAATTCTCTGACATACTGAAGCAATTACAGCTGACTTTAAACAATCAGATGTAAGAGCACTAGTAAGACCCCCCTGTTACAAACCAACACTTCTATTCCACAATCAAGCGTTTTTTCTTATCTCATTGCCCTTAGTTAGGAAACATAGTTAAATATAAACATTTAATACAGTAGGAGACTGTGATCCACCTTTCTCTCAGGCACCCCAAGAGGAAAACACTGACTGTATGGCTCCCTCTTGTGTTACACCAACATCATATCCATTTTATTTTCTAATCAACGCAGGGACACATCTTCACCATTAGATGGCAGAAGCAAATGAGATTTCAGACAGAAGAACAGTGACTTTGCTGCTGTGTGGGTTGATCCAAAAGAGATCAGCATCGAATATCTTCATTGAATGTTTCCATCTGTGGCACAATGGATTTTCATCATTCATTATCTCCGGGCACAAAAAGTGATTGCAGAGTCCTGGAGTTGAAGGAACATACCATAGTGCAAATAAACAGTTCAAACTTCAAATCCAAGGAAAAGTTCATTAATGTACAAATGTTTCATCACACACTGAGAAATTCCATGGTGAGATGACCTCTTCTGTGATCTGGAGAACGTGTGACTTAAATTAATATCTGTAGAGTCATGCTGAAATAGTCCAGATGTCCCAGTGGTGAACTGAGAGTTTGGGTGGCATCGGCTTCCAGACTCCCACGTCTCAATTTAAGATGTTGGACTGTCTCCCAGACTGGGGGAGGATCTCCCTTTGAAGTGGGATTAACATCTACTGACTCTGGAGGTGGTGGGTCCGCTGGTAGACCACTCAATAGGTTTCTCTACCGCATTTGTTTCGGACAGTTGGACCACCATCATTTAAGTTGTGAAGAGTTTAAAGTGACATATTTGTTCAATAAAACAATAACTCTGACATGGATGAGTATAATCGTAACGTTTAGCAATATAAATCAAAAAGAAACAATACAAGAAAGTCACGGAGCTTGCATTCAAAAAGGGCCAGACTGTAATTACTCCCACTCTGACTTTGAACTGAACATGACAAATGACCAAGGAGGGAACCTCCTCTGCCGCAGGCTTGAACTCAGCTGCACTTTCCTGACACCACTGATACTTACGCATTTGTTCTGGGATCACATGTTGCCTCCCTGAAATCGCTATGAATTTGACAAATTGCCTCTCAACCAATATCAATCCATCATCCAAGACGCAGGAAAGCCCCTGGATCATCATGGTGAAATACTCCAACCACACAAACTGGGAGTCTGCTGCTGTGGCCAGTGATGACAACCCACCAGGGGGCGACGTTTGGTATCAGTGCATTTGGGTGTGTGTGAGGTGCATGACCGTCAGTTTGGTTTGAAATTGTGGTGGGGACAGAGACGCATTCGGAAGTGGCTCCCCACCCCCCAACACACGGATTGGGGGGGTGTGGGGAGGATCACCAACTGATCCATTCAGCTAAAAACGCGCCAGACTCCCCTAGGAAATCCTGACATTTTAGAAATTTCATCACAGATGAAATTTTGTGGCAGAGATGAACGTGGATTTTAACATGGTCTAAATATTTCAACTGATCTACAGTTCATTTACAAGTAACTAGTTCGTTTTCGTATCGTTTCGTTTCGTTTCGTTTCGTAACAGTTCATTTTTGTCAGTTTGACAAAAAACTAGTAACCTACTGGAACTGTGTCCTGGAACAGCACCATGTACACCAGTACATCAACTGCACTACTGTCGTCGTAGGCTCATATTGTTTTCAAAACAAAAAAATTTGTCGGGTACAAACTGAATCTTGACAAAAAGTGGTGGGTCCCCGCGCCACCTCCCCCCATTCCCACCCCTCCGAAATCAACGCCTACGCTGTGCTGGTGCCGATGATCAGTGATAGCTGGTAAATAAACTCACTCTGTGGGAGGGTTGAGGTCCTCTGCCTTGGTCTCAAAGAACTTCAGAACCTCCTCACTCTGGGAAATGTGAGAGGGAAGCTTCATCAGCGCCTGTGGGAGTGACGGGAAACAGAGGGCTTTGGTCAGGTACCAAGCATGTAAAAATAGTAAGTAAAAAGTACTGTAGTTTGAATGGCAATGAGTAACCTGTTGGTAATGCTTATTCATTGTTCAGTAAGTGAGATTAGAGGACTGGGTGGAGATGTGTGGAGGGGAAGGAAGACAGCTCTGAGTGAGTGTTAAAACAAAGGAAAACTCGCAGGGGTGCGATCAAATAACCGCCCGTCTCAGCTGCAGAGAGGTTAAAAACGACGATTCCTTTAATATTAAAGGAATGATATTAAAATGAAATATCCTGTGGTGGTGGGTGTGTCTTTTAATTTCTTGCGTCCACAGCAAATCCTGTTTAAATGAAAGCTGCTGCCACACTTGGCAAAGCACCTGCCCCACATTCCTTCTCTGGTCTAATGAAGACACGAGGGTCAGGTAGACATCTGCTCCTAGGACTGTTTGTGTGGGACTGCTGATTCATTCTTGCCTCTGGGTTTTTCGGTTATACCCCTGTGTGCCCCCCCATTTCCCTGGCTTCCTTTATAGGCTGCCTATTTACATTGGTGACAGGAAATGACCAGTGCAGATAGAGCTGTTGCTTTCCTGTTGAGCCTGGGACGGGAAGATAAATGCTGAGGCCTTGAAAACCCTGTGGTGTGTATGCACAGTGAGACAAGCATGAACAGGGTTTGAACACCTGGACTACGGTTACATCTGCAGTATATTGAGAAATGTTGTGTATTTACTGATGTAAGACAGTTACAGTTCTGAGGATGGAGAGAGTCTTACTTTGCAGTAGTTGTCCAGATGTTTCAGTCTTTTCACAGCTACATCTCTTATATGGCTTCGGCGAAATAAGACCTTACCTTAAAAAAAAACAGAGCAGTGTGAGTTGTATGCATCTCTAAAAACAAACATAAACAACATAAACACCTTAAGGAGCATTTACACACTATGGTGAGCAGTCAAACTAAGAAGTGAAAACGCTGTTTGTTGTGAGAAAACAAATTTCATTCACCCCATGGTGAGTTTACAGAGCACTGAAAATAGCACTAGCAGATTCAGGCAGCACAGCTTGTCTAACAAAGGATCTCTTCACTGCTGTGACCCACCATAAATTTATCTGATTAGACAAATCCCTCTCAGCTAACCTCCTGCCCGCAAGACCGACAAGAAATTGATTTGGCAGGTAAACAAGAACAACAATAAAAAACATCTCGTATAAATGACTACACTGTAGAGTTTACAGGAGTATTTGGAAACTAAACAAAAAATACCCTCATGTACTTTTAATTACAGAGTTTGAACATGTCTGTGATGTATGCTCGGATCTGTTGCGTGTGTTTATCACCTGGCAAAAAGGGAATAATCCTCTTTTTGGGGTCCTTCTGTCCACCTTCGATTGGGAATTTGTCGAGGATTCTCATCTGTGAAATCAGAGGAGACAACATCCCAATCAGACGGCCCATCTGACACCGGACACAGCGAGTCCTGATTGTTGCCTTGCTTTCTGATCCGCTGAACACAATTATATCAGATAAAGTTTGAGTGAAGTCATCTGAGATAAGAATAGAGGCAGACAAAAGTTGTAAATTCTCAAAAACAGACAACCTCTTTGTTTCCGTAAGTGCAGCCTGTAATTACACGTCGTCTGTAATGCTACTGTGTCATGCAACTACAGTTGGTTTGATCTGTGGGGCCACAGAAGAGGTTACATCACCCTCATTTATCTGCACAAAAAAATCCCTCAAGAGCAAGTTCACACAAAAAGCTTGAAAAGACCATCAGATGAAAAACCTACTGAATGCATCACAACGGAAATGATCAGCGTATTGAGAGACGGAGGGCAAGTGGAAGAAGTTTAATGCACACAAAGCACGCTGCGTGAAGTCTTTTATGGTGACATCATGTAACTGTAATCTCCCCAGTGTAACAGTTTCTAATTGATTCAGCGTGTGTGTCTTCAGACAAATGTGCAACTGTGAACACGTGAGTATAAAAATGATTTATTGAATGCTGCACTACAAACATGTTCAGGGAGTGTGTATGTGTTTGTGTAAAGCAAAAGACCGTTAGGTTTCATCTGTGAATAAATGACATGAGCAGGAGAGCTTCCTACAGTAATAGCAGGATCATAATACAAGCGTTTTCACGCCTCAGCCTTGTTCCAGATGTGCTCTGTTAAACAGCAAAGGCTTACAAGCATCAAGCACGTTCAGCTGAGAGGAGGAGACCGAGAAACCGGGTCCAGACAGAGCCAGAAAGGACCAGGTGGACAAACAAAAGTGCAAGTCTGTAGTTGAAGTTGGATCCGCTCTGTCTGTCTGAGGCTGTGGGAGTTGTTTGCAGGATTTCTCTACAGAGAGGTGCTTTGGTTTCATCTGTTGCCTTTGCTAAATCTCTAAGCCTCTTTAAGGACATGGTTATCCCCTGCCACCCTCCCAAATGTGCACAGCTAAAGAGAAACGCTTTCTGCTGAAGAAGAGAACTATTGTTATTGTGTTTTAAGGGAAGAGTCGAATGCTGAATGTAAACAGCCCTGGTTAACCACAGTAGCCTGAATAGGCAGGAATGCCCGCAAACATTTCACGGTAAGAATTATGATCTAACAAGGATTAGACACACACACACGCGCACGCACACTCACACATATCAAGTTTACATATATAGATTTCAAGAAAACAAGAGAAAATGTAAGCTTGGCAAATGAAGCAGGTGAAGCTGCACGCTTGTCATGTTCTACACACATAACTGGTGTGTTACTATAGCAACACTAAACAGTGTAAAAGTTAGTTGTCACCACATGAACCACCGAGCATTGAGCTGCTGTGTCAGCAAAGTGTTCCCACTGGGAAAAAGTAAGAAACTACAGGCGGTGATGGATAATCGTGGATAATCAGTGTTGTGAAGAAATACCTGAGGAGGAACAGTCATCTGGGGATTAGAAGACAGGAATCACAGACCAAACCTCTTCTGTACACTATAATGACAATTATCCCAAGCATTTAAACATAATGGCACTAGCAGGGATGGGAAGGGAGGAACAGACACTGGTAGATAGAGACAGAGACACTGCACGCACAGACAAAGACACTGTTCTCAGAGGAATCTCAGACAGGAGGAGTTGGGAGGAATGTCTGAGTGGGCACAGAATCGGATTCCATCTGTGGGTTGTGTTTTGACATTTAGTGGACAGTTGTTTACTATAGACAGATTATGGTGCGAATGACCTCTTAAAACCCTTAAATATAACTTTTATTGTATGTTACTATGGTAGAAACAAGTATTATCCAGTAGCACAAACTCGTGTTTTATGCCTCTGTACTATGAACCAATAGCTGCATTGTCACAAACTGTTTACAAGCCTCATCAAATCAAGTTATTTATTCTTGTGAGACGCTGAGCATAATCAGGTGGTTCATTTCGTTCGTTTGCCTACCAAGGAGCCCGTATTTTACATCAGTTTCAAAGGTGCCTATGAGAGTAATGCAGGCCAAACAAATTATACTGCGGACAGGGTAAGACTGGTCCAGTTCCCCAATCCAAAAATAATGACGGGGTTTTTGGAAAAGTTTTTGCCCAAAAGGAAAAAACAGGCAAGCTTGCATTTGAACAGTTCCCCCGTGGAATGCCGTGACCTGTGTGCTCTGTCCGTTGTGGCTCATGTGAAGCGAGTGAGGTTTCCTCCTCCACGCCCTTCTGAGGGTAAAATCTGCTTGACACATTGACCAATTCTGCTCACGTCAAACACATGCAGCTCCAAAACATTTCTCTTTTAACACCAGACTGTGCGGAATTCAGGCTCAGCACGATTGTAGCATAAAAATAAGTGGGCCTAAAAGAGGGGATTCGCTGTTCTTCAGCCTGTGGGTGCGTTACAAAATAGAAAGCCACAGCTTAAGTCAGCAAGAAAAGGAGATGAATCAGGTGAAAAGATGATGGGATCCTGAGAACGTGTGATAACTGCCTCCCAGAGCAGCAGTTATGAGGTCTGCACAGTGCACCAGAGAGGTTTGAAACATTAGTAAGGGTACCTTTAGACATCCATTTGACAATAAAACAGGAAACATCATCTTTAAAAGATGAAGTTTTATGAGCAGCTGCACAGCATTGACTTGTTGGACATAATAGGAAAAATCTGCCTGAAAGGCGTTTCTTGTTCTCTGAACATACTTTTCATTGTGAATTAAAAGTGAGCATATGAGATCACGGTCACATTTGATGGGCGAGGGTGCCAAACGCCTTTTTGTCTTGAGCATAAAAGTGGCAACTGTGCAGCGACGACTGTGCTGCGTTTGAGACAGACTGTAGGTGTGAGTTTCCAATTTGAGAAAGGACAAACACACAAACACCCCACTGCATGAACGTGAACAATTTGAGATTATCCCATCCTCATCTCTACATTGGAGCAGCGAAGGATTTCATTTAACAAAGCCTTCTTTCATTTCCTTCTCTCTCACTGTCCGTCAACAGCAATATACTAAAACTTTCCCCACATGAGTGAGACTGCAAAAGCAGCACAGCACTTTCACTTACTCAAAACAATGCACAAGTATCTGGACAAATCAATACATCTTTCTGAAGAAGGGCCGGCCTGTGGCCTTCTGCCCCCCCGATACCCACGTTTACCCTGTCAGTGAGGCTGAGAACGTTCAGTCCACACAGTCGCCGACGTTAGAACGACACTCTGCTGCTTCTAACTTTCTCTCTGGCTAATCATCGCATGTGTAAACAGCTGAAATCAAAGCACAGCTGTTGTTGCGTTTGGTGAGTCTGTCACACATTGTGGTTCCAACCTGAATTTTAGCAGAATAAAGCTGGTTCGCAGTGTTAATGGGCCATGATGTAGTTCACACGGAAACTAATATGGTTTCACTTGTGGAGTAATATATAATGGGGGGGGGGGGGTATTGGCCTTGGCAGAGGTCTGACTCTGAGTGCATTTCTAGTTCAGATATATGAAAATGTTATTATAAGCACAATAAAAACACCATTCCCTCTCATTTTGCATGTACAGCTGCAGACTGTTGTTCTTGATATATTATAATTGCCAGGACGCCCCCCCTCCCCTCCCCTACAGCAAGGATCTATGGACAAGACAAATGTTTACAGAGACAGTCGAGAAACTCTGTTTCCACCTCACAGACCAAGGCAGAGTTTTCTTGGCTGAGAACAAAAGTGTTTTTCCTCTGCTGCTTTCAACAAGCGTTGACTCTGGTTAGGACTGAGATCAGACAAGAGACTTTTAAGCAGATGCTTGATTGTGTGTAATAAAGATTTAAAACTCCACTTAGTCTGATACTTAAAGGTCTGAATATTCTATCAGCTATTTTTTGAGACCATTAATCCTTGTGTAACTGCACCCGGAGTACTGTCTAAGGTTATGTTATGCAGACTGCCCCCCCACACACACACACAGACACACACTGCTTTTAAATGAGCCCATCAATTAGCTGAAAAGAAATTCACGACTTAAAGGTCAAACTGACTTCAGTTTGCTGAATGTGGCAGAACCTCAAATACTCAAGACAGTTTAAAACAACATCTCATTCCAGTTTCCCATGTACTCATGTAGTTCTGCTGGTTAACACACCTGTAGGTCAAAGAATTTGCTGTATCTCCTGTAGATGACATGAGAAGTGGAGTCCGAGTAAGTCACGTTGATAAGGTAGACCTAGTGAGAGAAGCACAAACAAGAAATCCATTAAGAACTAAGTACGTTTGTCAAAGACTCAGCGGCACCGCTTCAGCTTCATCTCCTAATGACACAAAGTGCATTCCCTCCTGTCGTAACTCCAGGAGGTCGTCAAAGGTCAAATAAACTCATTAAAGGTTGTGTGCTTCAGTCACACATTGGAAAACCATCAGGGGTTAATGAGTGGGCCAATCGATTTTAAGAACATATAACTGGTAAGTATTTTACTGAAATCATTTCAAATGAATTGATGTTTCTGAGTTTAGCCTGACGGTGGTGCGTGGCTCATTCTTTGTGGAATTCACATGCTCTCCCCATGTCTGCGTGGGTTCTCTCCGGGTTCTCTGGCTTCCTCCCACCTCCTAAAACATGCTGAGGTTAACTGGTCACTATAAATTGCCCATAGGTGTGAATGTGTGTGTGTGAATGGCTGTCTGTCCTTCACGTGGCCCTGCAATGAGCTGGTGACTCTTCCAGTGTGTATCTTGCCGTTTGCCCATTGACAGCTTCAGCTACTACGACGCGTAACCGAAATAAGCGTGGGAAGATGAGTTTAGTCTGTCGAGGGACTGTGAATTACACTAATAATAAAGCAATGCCTATAACATCAAGCAATAATGGCATTATTTGTTGTCATTTGTTGTAAATGATATATGAAGAATGACATTTCAATGCCTTAGACCTGGATAAAACTGACATTAATGGAAGTGTTTACTGATACAGAAGCTAGAATTATGTATGTTTTCATTGGCAGACATCAGTCATTTACACAACAAAACGTTTCCACACTATAAACTATAAAGATCCCACAAACAATCATGCCTCCGCCTTAAGGGCGAGAAACAGATGGCTGAACCTGACGCATTTCTACGCAAGCACATGGCAATGAGTGTTTACGAAAGCTCCATTTACACATATGGCGGCAATCTGCAAGGATAAATGAGCATTTTGAAATTCAGTCTTCATTGTGCACAGAGTTTATTACAGAGAAAGCACAGAGTGTGGAGACGAAGAGGAAATAGTTCTTTGGGATCTTACTAATTATATTCAGACCAAATGCTGGCAGCAGCTTGCTTTGTCCCGAAACACGTGTGTGTGTGTGTGTGTGTGTTTTGCTCACATTCCAAAATAAATTAGATTAGACTGGATGAATAGGACAATATTTTGAGATATTAAATATATGATTATTGTATGCGCACTGTATTATACGACTACTCAGTAAGTGGTACCATCAAAAGAGTGGTAATCATCAAAAGCTGACAGTCATATTTTTATTCCTAATACTTCATATAAAAGAATTCTTAGAATAAACTCGGAGCAGTGAGAACGTGCCGTTGACTCCCTTCTGCACTCGCAGCGAGTGTACGGTAAATAGGGATTAGTTGCCATGCACTGTCTGGCTCCAATGCCACGGGTCTCTGGAAGGAAGTTACGAGTGAACAGAGGGGACAAAAGACAAAGGGTTGCTTCTTTCCTCCCTCAAACCGGATAAGCCAGTTGCTTAGCTCATAGATAATGAGATTTTATGTTTTCTTCCTCTTCTTCCCTCACAGGGACTTCCCTCACCTCCGGCTTCCATCCCAAGGGAACGTCGGTGCCATGTGCTCAGTGGCCTTGGGGGAGCTCCCCTCAGGCCAGAGATGGATGATGCAATTGATCCTCACTCTCAGGTTAATGAATCCAATTTTACCTGATGGTAAAATTGATTTTTGCAGTCCCGCTGAGACATGTCCAAGGCTCATTGCATTTATTTACTTAAGTCTGGGAAAAGATACCAAGACCAGACCATGGAGTCTGTAACTAGGGTTAAAGCCCCCCAGTGCTTTGCAATAAATACAAATGTATGAATGCTAACATGAAAATGGAACAATCGAAGTGCAAGTGAATTTGATACGATAAAAATCTTGTTTGTGTGTGTGTGATACACTGAAAAGTAAGTCAAATATTTCAGTCTGGAACAACATTTTTTGCCAACCAACTGGTCAATGATGCAAAAAAAAAAAAAAGAATTTGGCATCAACAATTTGTTTTTTCTTTAACTTGATAGTTTGGATTCTTAACGACTCGGGCGGCTTTCAGTTTTGATGCTCCAAGTGATTGAACCACCATTTTGAGGACAGCAGGTATGTTGTTTTATGCTCATTAATTTCCATTTTGAAATCATAAGTCATAGCCATAGCCACAGTTCTGACATCTAACAGTCATTCAACTTTTCAAAAAAGATGATATGCATAAACTACTGGCATGCTGGATATGGCATAGTTGGCATGTTAGCCCTTAAATGTGTAAACGGCACACTTTTCTAACTGTCATTGAAAGCACCATGTCTAAAATGATGGAAGTGGCCAATGTGATTTATTGTGTTTGTTCCATCCTCCCACGTCCACCTATAATATATGATAATGAATTCACTCCGGCCCCACCCCAGGTTCTACGAAATTAAAGTAAGTATGTCCCTGAAGATTGCCACATGTGACTTCCATGTTTCAATTTGAGTGCTGACAAATGACTCTTGGAACACTCTGATGATGCTCAGGCAGGTGAAAGGTGTGATCTGGTCTACGCTTACAGACTGAGATACCAGATTCCCCATCAGTTCACCAGAAGCCATGATGCTTTTTGGAACATGCCAAATGTCTTCAAGTCAAACAAAGCCTGAGAATAGAGAAAGCGAATAGGGATGATTGACCATCTGAGCAATGTTGACATGCTTCACTGGGTCAGTGGTTAAGGTGAGATTTATTCCACATATTTGTTCACAGGGATGACTGAGCAGAGAGATGCAAGCAAATGCCATTCATTTACAATGTGACCTGGTCAAGTGTTTTGAGTTTTTTTTTTCAAGATACTGTTACCTGTTTGATCTTTTGATGGAAATATCATAGGTATTTGTATTAATTCTTCCATCAGTTCAAGCTACAAAAGTTGCAAATATTCCTTAGTTCCAGCTTCTGAAATGTATTTGTTTGCTTGCTTTGTCATAAATTATACTAATCTGTGTAGTTTGGGGGTTATATTTACTGAAGAAGTGCAGACAGAGTTTTTGTGACACTTGAGAAGAACACAGGTGGTGATTTGTCAGCATATAGGGTGAAGATTTAGTGTGGACCACAGTATATCAGTGCAACATCATCAGAAGAACATGGGAGAAAACCGAGAGAAACTTACGTAGTGTTTGGACGGATTCCTCCTCTTCTGCACATCCACAACAGTCACGTCAAGCACCGTCCGCAGCTGCATCTTGACTTTTCACCGAATCAAAGTTCTACGAATGTTACAAACGACAAAGTTCACCCATGAAAAAGAGAATGATGACAGTAAACACGAGTCAACAGGACTGAGTGACTCTCCAAAGACGAGCAGAACTGGGAGGGACACAAAACAGAAAAGACTGTACGATCATATTGGAGGTGCACACATGAACTGTGTGGGCTTTCTGACCGCTTGAGAAACATGACAGCGGGCTGGATCTGGGTTTGATTCAGTCCTCCCCCGGGAGGGGCTGAACCACCTCAACAAAGTACGGACATGGAAAGCAGGGCAGGTCGGTTCCGCCTCAGCGGTCAGCTGCTTTCCCTGCATGTGAGGAGCAACACACTGGGGATGTCACATCTCTAAACCACTCAGTCTAAACTGCCAGAAGTTGTTTGTCATTCTCACAGATGCACAGCAGAGGACGTATTTTAATACAGCGCGTTTGTTTCGTCGCTGGTAGTCAGACACCATCGTGTTTCTCTGGACAACTGAACGCTTTGCTCCTCCTGCTGGAGGACGCGTGAGCAGGGAGAGGCGAAGTGGCGTTACACATTTTTACCACTCGAGGGCGCTGCAACACAATCATTTCTCTCACCTTGATCCAAACCTGACGAGCAGTTTCTGACGATTCTATCTGAGCGCTGCAAAACGTGGAAGCAGAGGTCATTTCCTCTCATTTATAGATGAACATGACAGCTGCAATTATCCTGGCAGCCTGTCGTATGGTAGCGACGCTACTCATTCCCCGTTTTACCTCGGAATAAAGTGAGATTTTACGGGTTCAGTTAAAGTTCCAAAAAACACATATATATTGTGATGTGTTGTTTATGTTTTTGTCCAGTAAATACCAGCAGTGTCCAGTCTGAGCTTTTAAACATTCTGGTTACTTCTCCTCATTATCAGCCGGACTTTTATCTAAAATCAATACGATACATAAAACAGTACATTTAGTGTCAAACTCATAAAGTCGTTTTATAATATCCCATACCGACCTGGTATCAAATAGCGATACAAAAAAATTAAATGATTTTATTTTTTTTTAAATGAAAATATAGGTCTACTGTTTACACTTGGTTATATTCGTATATATTACTGACTACCTTTCTGTTGTTTACTTAAATCTTCATCTGAATATTGATCTAATATTGAGCTCAAATCGTCATTTAATTACATCTTGGCTATGCTATAAACTTAATTACACATAAACTTTGTAGAATTCCCGTCTTATATCTTTATGAATTGTCATGACGTCTTTAGAGACACAGTTGCTGTGAAGTATAAAACACGATCGACTCCCAGTCGCTCTCATTTACAGCAACTTGGTATCAGCTCAGTCGATCCAGCTATATCATACACCATTTCTAAAGACTGCTGCTATTTTTTTTCCGACACATGACAGCAGGAACACAAGTAGCATGCGTGTTGGAGCCGGAGGGTTGAGCACATCCTGTTGGGAAGATTCAGGAACCCGATACGCCCACCCATTAGCGTCAAGTACCCAGTAACGACATCGTAGCAGCGGAAACAAGCGCGACATTAGCTTCCAAAATAAAATATTACAATGCCCCAAACCAGATAAAGTTGCTAACCTTACACCTTGTGAGTGCACATTACCTGGCGGGTTTTACGTTATACGTTTAATAACTGTTGCTCTTCATGTATTCATGTATTCTACCTCAGCGGTTACAAAAAATACTGTGCATACTTGACACGTTTTGAGGACCGTTATTACTATTTTTTATTGTGAATTGGTTGTAACGGAAGTGTATCGTCTGGCGTCAGTACACTTGACGCTAGTACGTCAACTTCTGTCAGTGTGGTCAGCTAGTCGAGGCATGAGGTACCGTGACTGTCCGCAATTTTCGGCGAACAGTTAAACAGGAGGAAACGTTTGGTCGTTTTTTAAATACAACGATTGGTAATTCTCGTGTCAGAGCATTTGATGTGTTTGCGGAACTCTTCTGTGTGTCCCCCACCTCGTTCTCCCGACTAGCGTCCGCGGTAAACGCGGCTGGCTGTGATATGATTTGGATTGAATAACCACCGGGGAAGTTATAATTGGCTTTATCACAGCTGAATGGCGACGGCACCAGCGGCTCTGCCCTCCTTCACCGCCCGCATGCTGCCATTTCGATAGCCGCTCTCGCCTAGAGGAGGAACCGCTACATTTGTTAGCGGAAATAACCGACCGCATCGACAGCATAGAGGAGGAAACATGTCCTTTTTCAATTTTCGGAAGATATTCAAGCTCGGGCCTGATAAGAAGAAGAAGCAGTACGAGCATGTACACAGAGACGTAAACCCAGAGGACATCTGGGAGGTGATCGGGGAACTTGGAGATGGAGCGTTTGGGAAAGTCTACAAGGTAAATGTGTCTCACCTGCCAATGATTTTGTAACGTGTGTGTGTGTGTGTGTGTGTGTGTGTGTGTGTGTGTCATGCTGAATGAACTGAATGAGTCCGGACATCCCACAGGCAGACTATTGCGAAGGCGCATGGAATAATGGAACCCAGA
>CAAKHB010003874.1:187452-262318 GCA_901007665.1 Aeoliscus strigatus
TCCCCTGATAGCACTGCTGCTGTGTGTTGTATCCGGCTGTCACTAGTACATGGAGACATACTGACACCAGTCCTCCTGGCATTTACCATTTTTGGAGCTTCAGGATGGGCCAGTCTAGATTTTGCAGGTTTCTTGTTTAGTTTTCTATCTGAAAGTAAACATCTTTTCTCCAAAGTTAATTTTAAGGTTTACTGGAAAGAAACCCACAGATTCCTCCTGTCAGATTGTTATTGGTACACTGGATTCTTCTTCCGTTTTCTTATCTTTAAATATTTCAGGAGAACCTTTGCATGTCTTTCCATAAATGATAAAGAGCAAGTCAATGCAGTAAAAGTGGTTCACAACATAGATTTATTATTACAGTATACAGACATTACAGCCTTAATAAATGTAAAAGCACAGTATTTGTTGATATTTCTACTAGAATTCTACTATTGAACGGAATGCTATTCAAGTAAATGTAATCTAACAATATATATAATTTATAACTCCATCTCTGTTCCTCTGTTTGGAAGCAGGGTTGTTTTAGACTCAGTATGACGTGTTAGTATCATAACAAAACAAAATCAAGCAGAAGTTTCCAGTTTCATCTGTTTCCAGCCATGTTGATGATATCGCCCAGCCTCCAACAATAATCACCACAAATCAGTCCATGTTTGTTTTATTTACAGTACAGAAAAGATGTCTCCCTCACTCTGCGTATGTTCTGTGGCTGATGGGTTTACAGTGGTGAAAGCCACAGGACTTTCTCAGACCTGAAGGAATCCTACACCTCTGTGTGTGATGACACTTCATTCCCACACAGTGTGAATTTCTTCCGTTGTTTCACGGTCTTTTGATGGCTGCCTCATTTAGGTGGGATGAAGGCCAGCAAAGCAGGAACAGTTGTGTAAGAATGAGAGTTCTGACTTCATATAATCATCCAGCATAATGGTTTTGCATTGTGCATTTAAGTCGTGTGGACTTAGGCCATAGATGATTTAACTGCAAGCTGCTCCTATAATTGGGATCATGTACATGACTTGAAATATGGAAACTGTGAGCCAGGACAAAGAGACAGGGTGTGTGTCAGTGTAGAACGGTGTAAATATAGTCTCTGACACACTCCACTGTCACTCCCAATGCTAGTCCCTCCCTTTTCTTTTCTCCTCAAAGCCGTGACGTTATGTCCGATTCCATCAACATTAAGTCAGACTGGACGGAAAGCAACCCTTCAGCTTGTCGTTTGAATGGTTTGAGAGGAAGGAAATGAAGATGTATGGTGGTTATGCTTGGTTCACGTTTGCCGTTCACTCTAAAACAACCTGTTATTTCAAAGTCTTAAGAAATCTATAAATGGAGATGTGATCTCTGAGGAGATTGCTTCCAGCTAAGCAAGCTCCATTTTTATTGCTGTTGCTCCAAAACAGCTTTTGTCTTAAATGAATCTGTTAAGGTGGATCGATGTTGAAACCAACCTGTAGTGCTACCCTAGCAGAGTAGGCCCAACGGATAGACCTGTTATCCAGCAGAACAGAATAAATCAGAAACTCTCTTTGTTTTCCCAACCAACAGAGGAAAGTGTCCTCCATGATTTCTACTTTTTGTTTGTGTCAATGATGCTTTCAGGCTCAGAACAAGCAGAATGGGACCCTTGCTGCTGCCAAGGTTATTGACACAAAGACAGAGGATGAATTGGAAGACTACATGGTGGAGATTGACATCCTGGCCTCCTGCGACCACCATCACATCGTTAAGCTGCTGGATGCCTTCTACTTTGAAGGCAAACTTTGGGTACGTAAGTGGTGACGGAAGTGTTTTGCTCCTGCTGTTGATTTGAAGCTGAGGAGACACGGGCAGACAAGCAGTCACACACGGACACACTCTAATTCATCACACGCCTCAGTTTGTTCCACTCATTCTACGGGAACTTTGAATCATTTGTTTGAGGAAAGGAGCAGCATATTTCCCCGTCACCTATATTTCAGGGGTTACAAACCAGTCATGTGGCACACACAGCAGATCTCTGACGAATTAGTTGCACTGTAGCATCATCAGGGCTTTCTCTCTCTTCTTACTGAGAATAGGCGTACGTCTTACACATGCTACATTCTGGTCAGGAGCAGGTGGACAACCTGTCCATTAATGTGAGCCACATCGGTCTGTGGAGAGACATAATTCTCTTCAATAGTGCCATTTTTCTCATAACAAACAAAGAGTATTGTATTGAAATCATTATGTGACTACATTCAGATTGTGATGTTTGTTGTCTTTCAGTCTACATACAAATAACAGATCACCACTGACCTCCGTTTCACCCCCTGAAATTAATATATACATTTGTTTTTGATGTATAAAACAGCTGGACTTTCTTTAATAATCAAATTAAGTGTGACAAATTTAAGTAGGAAGTTCAGTCACAGTGCATTTTCTGTGTTTGGTTGGCGGAACTTGTGTTGTGCAAGAGGCCCGAAGCAATAAGGTCTTGGCAGGTGGTGTCATGTGACCATCCCTTGCGGCCTGGCTACATCTATGGGAAGATAATGGAGTGGCTGTGGAGACTGGAGAAAGTGCCTGTGAATTATTCAGAGCTGCTTGGGGGTTGTCCCTCCGGCCCATTCTTCAATGAATGTTCTGCATGTGTTTGGTTGAGTTAATGTACCATTTGCTACCTTTTTTCCCACTAAAGTGTTAGCTAAATATGTATCAAATAATCCATGATGTAATTATGAGCAGTAAATTATAATATGCGGACTTCCCCTAGAATGTATCTTACAAGCAAGGGGGGACAGAGTTGTTTTGTAGCACTGATTGATTTGTCATCAGATACCGTGAAACTTCCAAGTAACGCGCTGGCAAAGCTTGTATAGATGTACTGTTGTTCAAGCATGTTGCACAAGTACGGATGCCTGAGGAGAGGCACTGGTCAATTTTACATTTTCATATTTTTCGTTTTCTCTGTGAGCAGCTGTAATCTTATTAATCCTATGTGCACAGAGACCGTTGTTATTGTGAACAAAACCCTGGTAGACTGATTAAAGACATAAACCACAAAGCAGAGGTGCGTCATGTGCAGTGCAGCTTTGTCTGTGGGATCTCTGAGTCCTAACTGTCGTTCTGATGGAAGTCACATCATTCACCAACTCTGTCTTTCCTGTGCTGAACACCCACAGACTGCAGATGTCTTTGAAACCTAAGGACATTTTCTTTGCTGTTGTTCACATCTTGAATTCAATTTCTCTATGAATGGTTCCATTTGGATGACCAACCTTCAAAACGGCTCACAACCCCCTGCATAGATGGCGCGTTGTGAACAGAGAGCGTTCTAGTCTTTGTCTACAGTAACTAGAGCCTCTATTGATGACCGTGTCCAGCAACTGCAGGAATGTTGACTAACTGAATGGACAGGGAACTGATATGTCCATGAGATGCTCAGTATGGCTTTTTAGTGTGTAATTGATTGGTGATCAGTGACAAAAAGCAGGGAGTCTGGTGTATTGCCACAGTCAGTTTCTCTGTGTATCTACCATAGATAACAAGTTCCTCCTCCCAAATAAACACTGTTGCTTGTTCCACTGTGATGCACACTTCTTCACTACTTACTGTTCCACTTTCTTTTGCCGTTGCAGATTCTGATTGAGTTCTGTGCAGGCGGTGCAGTGGATGCCATCATGCTGGGTAATTCCCTCCTTTACCAAGGAAAAATGAAAACTCTGAAGTTGTGGAGGTTTCTCTTTGCTCTTTTCCTTCCACCCAGAAGCTTCTGTGGGATTTTTTCCCCAGTTTGAGAGGCCATTCTGAGTGTGTAATTATTGAAGCTCCAATTTCAAGGAGTGGTTAGTCTCTGTATGTTAGTGCCTGTAGTTTCTTTCCCGTATTCTGACGCTTGAAGAAACACTTTCCACATCTGATTATGTGTGAACTGTTGGATGTTGTGGTTTTTATCTGTTGTGTGACTCACCCATAACAAATGTCTCCGACCACACTTTTCCAGTCACACTGGCTTTGGCAAGGGTGGTGTTTTGTCCTTCAGTTGCTATGGGACACCATCAGGCCATCAGATTTCATATTAACTTGAACAAATGGCTAATCTCTGGTTGTAAAACTGCACCTTGACACAACAGTATCTCCGACAGAATTTAACGCCTGAATTGTGTGTGCTTATTTATCTGCAGAACTCGAGAGGCCCCTGACGGAGCCCCAGATCCGTGTGGTGTGTAAGCAGACCTTGGAGGCCTTAAGCTACCTCCATGAAAACAAGGTCATCCACAGAGACCTGAAAGCTGGGAACATTCTCCTTTCTTTGGAGGGAGAAGTAAAACTTGGTAAAAACCTTAATCATTGCTGCTGCATTCACCGTCTTAATGCTTCACTAAAGGTGGAGGATTAATCAGCCTCATGATCACTCATACTCTAGCTGAGCACACATTAACATACCCTGTGGAGTACTCCACAGAACACAAGCTGATTCATTGTTGATTTCTCCTCTGTGTCCATTGTGGCCGACACTAAAAGGCTTAAAAAGCCAATTAGTAAAGTCAATTTGGGATCCGTCAGTGCTGGGTCACCCAGATGGGCTGTGTGACTTTGGGGAGAGCGGTCAACAAGAGCACAGCACAGTGTTTATGTGTGATAAAAGTGGATGGAGTTCAGTGGTGCTTCCAAAGAAACCAAATAAGCTACATAATTTGACTTGGTTCAATGTCTTGTTCAGTATTTCAATGCCATAAAATGCAAAGTATTAATGAAGAACGAGGAGAGGCTGTGAGCTGCTGCAAACATCCCAGATGACTCTTTTTGCAACCAGATACATAATCAATTTTTAATTTCCTTTCATGAAAACTTCACTTGACTGTTGAGGACTTGCAACAGTCATTTTTCAGGAAAGACAGGGGAGCCCTGGAGGAAGGTTTCAAGACATGAAACATGTCCTTTAGGTTGGTAGAGGCAGACAGACTCTCCAATCAGATTGTCTTTAAACATAGGGCCCTCTGACAACAGCTAGAAATTGCAATTTCCTACCTTGCTTGTCCACAAGCTGCACTTCTAACTGAGTCACCCATTTGCCATTGGTGCAGTTTTAAGTGCAGGAAGGTCAAAACAAAGCTGTGTCTGATTATGTATTTTATAAACGACTTACATTTCTGGTTATGTAATTTTGCAGAAGTAGTCATGTTGCTCCTGCTGCATTCAAAGCTGCTGTGGATCCCTGATGATTCACGTTCTGTAGGAGGAGGGTCCTGGCGAGTCCTGGCAAACAATAATGATCAAGCGTTCACAGGGGACGTAATGATAGATCTGTCTCTCCCTCTAATGTGTATGTTCTCTCAGTGATGGGAGAAAAATGGTGCAGGTTGAAATACTTGCAGGGGTCACGTAGCAGCTGAGTGATGACGGACTCTGAGAGCATTATAAAATGAAGACAGGCACCACAAGCTGTCATGCATCTCCAATTCCAGTCTTGTGAGCGTTAAATATAAGTGTAGTGTCATTGAGCAACCGATGACGTGTATATAAATTTGTTCTTTCAGCTGACTTTGGGGTGTCTGCTAAAAATACCAAGACATTACAGAGAAGAGATTCTTTCATCGGCACTCCGTATTGGTGAGTCATGCAGCAGGGATACAAGAGGGCATTCACCTCTTTCCGTCTGATAATGATTTTAGCGTGTCCAACAGCTAGGGGGTGATCATTTTTCAAAGCGGTATCACAAAAGCTATCATGAAATGAAGAATCATTGGACAAAAATCCTCATTCAGCAAGTTAAATGTGCTTGAACGCTGGTTGACCTCAGCTTTAAACAGTGAACTGACTTGCTCCCTTTCAGATTCCAGACTGATCCGCACACACATTTGAAAAATGGAAACACCCTTTATTGATCAGAAACATTTCAGAAAACATTCCTGAATTCACACATGCCCTCGCCATCCAGTATGAATGACAGTGCCTCTTGCTGCTGACTCCAGGATGGCTCCAGAAGTGGTCATGTGTGAAACCTCCAAAGATCGTCCATACGACTACAAAGCTGACATCTGGTCCCTCGGGGTGACCCTGATAGAGCTGGCACAGATTGAGCCTCCCAACCACGAGATGAATCCCATGAGAGTGCTGCTGAAAATAGCCAAGTCTGAGCCGCCCACTCTGATGCATCCCTCTCGCTGGTGAGAAGGTGTCCTGGTGTTAAGTAGACACATGGCACTGAAATGTGTTGACATTGGAATTAAGGGGATGTTATGTGTTTAACGTGAGATAGCATCAATGCTAATGTGAGCACCTGTTGTCATTATTCTATTCCACAAAGCTTATACAAGGATGCTAATTCAGATTTTCACAGCAAACGCAAAAGTGAGTTTTCAAATTTGTTCTTGAAGGTCACCTGAATTTAGTGACTTCCTGAGGAAATCACTGGACAAGAATGTGGACAATCGGTGGGGCGCCATTCAGCTTCTACAGGTAATCATCTCTCCAAGCAGCCATTGGAACACCCTTCTCCATGTTGGCAAAAGACCAAGCATTGTCACACATCAAAATAAACCAACATTTGTTGATGACTACACATTTATTTCAATATGCCAGACTCCTAGAAAGTCAGCACACACATCTAACGTTTGACTTTGATTCCTTGTGTCCCCATTCATCCTTGTAGCATCCTTTTGTCACAAGTGTAACTGATAGCAAACCACTCAGAGAGCTTATTGCTGAGGCCAAAGCTGAAGTCACAGAGGAGATTGAAGATAGTAAAGAGGAGGAAGAAGAGGAAGAGCCTGATACTCCTCAGGTATGTGGCTTATTGGTGTGTGTCTGTGTATTTAACATGTACTTTTAAAATAGCGGATCCAAGTCTAATGTTGTTTTAGAATCAAATTCTCACGGTTTCTATTTGCTCCGGCTGATTCAGGCTGCTCCTGGTCACAAGCGAGCGCCATCAGATGCCAGTGTGGCCAGCTCGGAAGACGAGAAGAATCCACCTACTGCTTCCATGCTGGAATCTGTGACTGAAAAAACTGAAGCGGAGCCGGCTGAGGACAGGACCAGTGATAAGCTCCCTGACAATGGTTTGGGAAGTGAGGTGGACAAGACGGAGGAGGAGGAGAAACTCAACGAGGTGACAGAGGCCAGTAATGAAGACCTGGCCTCTGGTCTAACAGAGTCCTCCAAGGATCCTGAGCCACAAGACGGTTCTACTGAGTCTGTTGCAATACAACCAGAAGACGCTGCGGAAGGAGTGGATACACAAGAACCAGTGACAGATGGCCAAGAGATGGAGAAGGAAACGCAAGAAAACAAAAACAAGGACGAATCTACCCAAGTATTAGAAGATGAGAAGGAGCCTGCAGAGGTTAGCAAAGAGGAGGCAGCAGCTACTGGAGCGGATGAATCAGTTCAGCAGCTGGTGGAAACAAGCGAATCAGAGGAGCAACATGAGAATGCACCTCAAGAACCAGAATCCACATCTGGACAATTAGCGGAGGAGCAAGACGGCAAGCAGCCAGAGGACGAAACCCCAGTAATGGCAAACGGCATTGAAGAAAATGTGGACATAGAGAAACATACAGAATCCAATTTAAAGGACAGAAACATAGATGAAGGCACAGAAACTAAGAAGAGTGTTGATGTGCCCTCTGCTGGCGTTTTGACTGAGATTGAGACTGGGGGGAGGCATCCGGAGGAGACGGAAGAGAATCCTGAGGAGGCTGAACGAGAGAATAAGGCCAAAGAGGAGGTTGAACCTGAGGAACAGCCTCCAACTGAATCCACAAATGGAGTGTGTGATGAAGCCAAAAACACCTCTGAGGATGTCGAACAGGTGCTCCTCACTACAGGAGTTCCTCTACAGGAAGATGAGGAGGCACCTCCTGTCCCAGATAGTGAAACTGAGTCTGAACCGAAGACGGAACAGGGAAGCCCTGCTGTGGGCAGGCAGGATGTGGAGAAGGACTCCGATTCCGGGAGCAGCTCCGCAGCTGATAGCAGCAGCCTGGATCTCAATCTGTCCATTTCCAGCTTCCTGTCCAAGAGCAAAGAAGAGGGCGCAGTGTCTGTACAGGTAATCTGTCCCCTAGCTACAGCATCACTGACATGATCTGACTGCTACAAAAACACCCGTTTGCATTCTAGGAGTCCAAGCGTCAGAAGAAGACTCTGAAAAAGACACGGAAGTTCATGGTTGACGGGGTGGAGGTCAGCGTGACAACATCAAAGATCGTGACAGACAATGACACCAAAAACGAGGAGATGAGGTTCCTGAGGTACGTTCGTTTTGAATCTGCTGCACTGTTGGTCTCATTCAGGGACGTGACCCATTTAAGATGCCTGCTCTGAATAGTTACAACTCTGACAGCTTTTTTTAACGAATTAAGATGATGATCACCCATGTTACATTACTGTTGTGGTTGTCATGCAGCGTTGTCAGGTGCACAAAGATGGCTGTATTTGCATGATAATTCTTCCGTCTGTACAAGGAATAATCCTCCCAAAAGCCAAATGTACGATAATGTGATCATTCTGTGAATGTCTTGTTGGACCAGTCACTGAGGTGACCGAAGCAGTTACTGCTTCATACGTCAGTGGTCACGTCACATACCTTTTTTTTTTTTTTTTTTACCCTGTCCGACAGCTTGACGTTCAGCATGGTTAGCTGGATGCCCTTAAATGTCAGTTTTGCTGTGCGGAGGTCACTGCACATAGCTGAAGGCTGGGGCAGAAGCTCCTCCATTTCTTAAACTTGTATTGAATTTACAATGGACAGGACTGGATACCTATGAAAAAGGAGGACGTCAACAACCTGTGAAAAATTGGGGAGGAAAGCAGGGTGGGGTATCCTTAGTGCCTGGGGACAAGGGGGAGGGGCGACACAGACAGGCTACAGCAGGTCGAAGGATAAACAATATCTGGAAAATGGGAGAGAAAGGGGTAGGGGGACACTGACAGAACATCACAACAACTGCATTTCCCACCTGGCAACACTGTCATGTTGTCAAGGCAGGACAACAATGCATTTCCACATTTCTGTGTTTTTGTCAGTAAATATTGCAGCACCCTGATTGCACTGGTCTTGTGGTTTCCCCAGGAGGCAGGAGCTGAGAGAGCTGCGTCTTCTGCAGAAAGAGGAGCAGAGGGCACAGCAGCAGCTCAGCAACAAGCTGCAGCAGCAGAGAGAGCAGATCTACCGGCGCTTTGAGCAGGAAACTACAGTGAGTCAGCTTTCGCACCACAGCGGTGTGATGTGTTTTCATTTTGTGAGCTGCTAGGAAACGAGCAGCTTCATCTCAAAGTGGGACAACATCTGACGAAAGGCCTCACATGGAGATTGTAGCCAAACACTGCTTGAGATAACATCTCATGTACATTCACAATCAAGTATAATGAAGGCACAAGCAGACGGCAAAATGGGAAACGGGCAGTTGACAGTGAAATGGAAAATCATTTGAACAAAGTGACACCACTTGTATCTTCTAGGTGATCTTTGGCTGATACCTGTGTTGACTAATATTCCTTTGCAGGCTAAGAAGCGTCAGTATGACCAAGAGGTGGAGAACCTGGAAAAGAAGCAGAAGCAGACCATCGAGCGTCTGGAACAGGATCACACCAGCCGGCTCCGAGACGAAGCCAAACGCATCAAAGCAGACCAAGACAAGGAGCTCTCCAAGTTCCAAAACATGCTGAAGAACAGAAAGAAAGAGGTAAGGTGATGCATGCTCCTCTCTGCATAGAGGTGTGTTTGCTGGGCTGGTCAGCACATAGCTTCATGTCTGGTGCACGTATCCGACGAGGTGACTGGTGACACTTGTCTGTCATATTAATCCATGGGGTGTGCTGTGCTGTGCTGTGCTGTGCTGTGCTGTGCTGTATTGTACGTGGAAAGCGACACTCACTCAGTGATCTTGTTGCTAGATGCTGCTAGCTGCATGTTTTTGTATCCATTATTCATCTGCCCTGAGGCTGATCCGCGCAAGCAGTTCTGTGCCATTTAATAAAAGTTCACTCCGGGGCTGAGCTAGAACATCAGGAGGGTTTGCTAAGATTGAGAAATGTCTTTATTAGTCTTAGCTGCTCTTTCTCAACATGGCAGTGTTGATACGCTTCGTTGACTGATTGTGTTTCGCTCTGCAACGGTGCCATTTGGTCGTCTGCTGTGTGTATTATGGTGCCTTGATAGTTTTGCTTCTCGCTAGTGTTTCTTCTGGGATGTTTTTAGTGCTCTTTACTTTTAGTACTTTTGCAGGTTGCCTTAAAGTTTTTGCTTCAGTTGTGTGGCAGTAGCTTTTGCCTCCAGTGAAATGTGTTCTGTATTCACAATGTTTTCTGTTTGAAATGTACTATTGTGTCTTTAACTAACCGTGTCTTTTGTGTGAGTGTGTGAGGTGGCTTTGGTCATGGGATGGCCGGGTCTTGGTGATGGGCTCGTTTGGGGAAATAATGGAAGCATTGGTTGAGTAACTGAGATGGAATAACCTTTATTTCATGAAGCATTTATGTTTGTCATAAAGCATTAACTGAGTCCATTCAGTTCTAAATTGAGAGCTTGTAAAGAGTCATGATTGGTGGCAGATGATTCCAGCTCAGTTACACTGCTTTTTAATCAAATAATCATCTCCATGGCCGATGGACCTGATTGCAAAGAAATTCAGGGAGAGCTGTAGTCTCAAACATGACTAACTCATGCAATCAAACTCTGAGCAGCTACTAATCAAAACTGACCAGTTGAGTAGATGATCAAACAGGAAACGGCGACTGAGCATGCAAACTTTCAATCAGCTGATGGCTGGACATGGTATCTCTCCTCTCAAACTGATCCGTGCATGTCTTCTACTCTCCGTGGACAAATTTGTCAGGCTCTCAGACTACACAGCATCACCCAGTATCTGCACACACACTCTAGGTCAAACAGGACGTTGGACAGTCGCCCAAACACATGAGAAAAGAGCTCATGAAACGCTTAAAGGAAGATCTGTCTCTGCTTGAGACCGCTGAGGTAAACCTTCACCTTTTGTCTGTACTTACACCTTTTCTACTTTCCTATTCCTCCTCAAAACCTGGGTCTGTCTACTGAAACACAGAAACAACGACTGTCTGTAATCACACCTTCTGGTTACGTCGGATTTTCACACATACATGAACACACATATGTATCTATATACATACATCTCTATATATAGATGGATATGTAATGCCACTATTATAAAGATGCAAGTGAGTTAGTATTCTCATGTATCAGTGGAAATGTGAGTAGCTAGACACATTTTCCACAGAAGACATTTCCAACCTTGTTTTTGCGTACCTCTTTTCATGAATCCGACAGACGGAGCAGTGTGAATGTTCAGTGAATAACACTCCTCAGCCAGCATGTTAACATATTGAAACAAAAGCTGCATTGAATTGCTGCAAGTTGTACCGCTTTTAAGCATGAGAAGAGCGTTAATAAGGAATTAACGGGCGTGAATGAACTCACCTACGTTCCCACACAGGGAAAAGGGCCATCCCCTCTATAATTTAGGACAAATGCGTGTGCGTGCTTGTGTTTGTGTGCGAGTTCCTCAGCCTGCTATGAGTGCTGTTCGTCCCTGATCAGGGCGAGCTCTCCTCTCTCCTCCGCAGGCAGTGGCCCAGGTTATGATACAGTCTTTTCAGTTGTCCTCATGCGCACTCTTCAACGCTCAGATGCAGGATGTAAGTCCCCCCCGTCCCCCGCCCTGTCTCTACTTCTGTAGCCCATACTTAGATGTGTGCAAAGTGACAGGACGGCTTGTGATGATTCCACTTTATTTTACGAGTGTAAGCATGGGTGATGTTGTTGAGTGTTGTCGTCGTCACTGTTTTGCAGTGGTTCTCCCTTCCTCTCCTGAACAAGTGTTTCCTCCACCAGTTCACACTAAGTGTGCATTTCTATGGTATATTCTTGTATTGCACCCTTGACAAGCTTGTGTTTAGATTTGTTTCATCATCAAAGTGTCAAAATCTAGATTTGATTTACAGAGTGGAACATAAGGTCACATGTACCTGGTTTCCATGTTGACCACAAGCTCAGATGCAGATTAACTTTTTTTAAAATTTTATTTTGATGTTTTAAATGAGGTATAAAATTAGAAAATGACATGAGCAGTTGTGTGAGGTTCTGTATACAACGACTCGTACGTCTGTTGAAATGTCTTTGTAGATGTTGTCTGACATAAAACTGAATGTTGAATCTCCTCTAAACTAAACGTTTTGTTTTTTTTCACTCTCTTCACCATCGTTGTGGATCGTTGCCATCCATGATCTCTGAGTGTCTCCTCTCCTGATTCCAGTTGATGATGTGAACATTTGATAGAGTTCCACTTGTTTGCGTTCTCTTCTTTTATCTGTCCGTCTGCATGAGCCCTCTGCCGTCCTCCCGACTACCCCCTCACCGCTCTTCCCCTCTCTGGCTCCTCAGGAACAGGAGTTCCTGCAGAAGCAGCAGCAAGAGCTGGACGGAGCGTTAAAGAAAATCATCAATCAGCATAAACTGGAGATCGCCACGATTGAGAGGGACTGCCTCAACCACAAGCAGCAGCTGATGAGAGGTGGGAGACTGGCGTGCTCCTCTTCTGTTCGAGTTTATAATACCCAGCTGCCATGTTCATTTATGATTCCCTGTGGCGCTCGTAAGAGATTCACATCAGACCTGCTCACCCACAGTGAATAGAGAACAAGTGGGACATGTAGACATGTTCCACCTTGTCCCAGTTCCAGGCGTTTCTGACCGGGTTGTTTTCATGACACCGTTCATCCCCTGCGAACATGCTTGTACACGCCTGCTAACTCAGGCTAACACCTCTAGCTTGTATGACGTCCTGCAGCTCGGGAGGCAGCCATGTGGGAGCTGGAGGAGCGCCACCTGCAGGAGAAACACCAGCAGCTTAAGCAGCAGCTCAAAGATCAGTATTTCCTACAGAGACACCAGCTGCTGAAGAGGCACGAGAAAGTAAGAATCAATATCTGAGCAGCAGCTGGGAGCAAAGCTCACTGGTAGCAAAGCTTGTTTTTGGTTGATCCGACTCCTCCCCATCAGCCATGTGATGATTTAATCATTTTAACCATTTCTGGTGTCTAACAGGAGATGGAGCAGATGCAGCGCTACAACCAGCGGTTGATTGAGGAGATGAAGAACAAACAGACCCAGGAGAGGGTTCGCCTGCCAAAGATCCAGCGTAGTGATGCCAAGACCCGCATGGCCATGTTCAAAAAGAGCCTCCGCATCACTGCCACCGGACTGGTGACTCCAGAGCAGGAGCGAGAACGCATTAAACAGGTGCACACGCCATTTCTACATATTGACACCCTTGGCACACTCCCACTTCTCAAAGTAGCGAACGGGCGCCAAGCTGCACATTCCACACGCAGCATTCCAGGATACGACATCCTCGCAGTTTTCAGAGGGAATGTCAGCAGACAGACTCAGCTCCTCGGCGCAACCTTTAATGTTACATCTGCATGCTCCAGTTTGCTTCTCAGGAAGACAAAAGGCAGAAGAACGAGCGGCTCCATCAGCACCAGAAACATGAGAACCAGATGAGAGATCTGCAGCTGCAGTGCGACTCAAACATCAGAGAGCTGCAGCAGCTCCAGGTGAGGCCACAGCAGGCAGTCACACTCACACTCGCTTTGTTTGGCTGCACTCAAAAAAATAAACAGGAGGACTTTATATTCCTGAAGAAAGCAAAAATTCTATTACAGAACACAAAATAAGATGAATGCTGGTGACAGGTAAGACAGGTGAATATTTGGTCTGACCCACATTGTACTTTCAGAACGAGAAGTGCCACCTTCTGATTGAACATGAGACTCAAAAGCTAAAGGAGCTGGACGAGGAGCACAGCCAGGAGATAAAACAGTGGAGAGAGAAGCTAAGACCCAGGAAGAAGGTTATTTTTTTTACTCTTATGTGTCCTTTAAATACAAGACTTGTGACATTCATTTATCGGATGACCTCACTATGTTTCTATCTACCGCCCCCTGCAGGCACTGGAGGAGGAGTTCACTCGGAAGCTCCAGGAGCAGGAGGTGTTTTTCAAAATGAGCGGTGAATCCGAATGCCTTAACCCCACCACGCAGAGTCGAGTATCCAAGTTCTACCCCATCCCAAACCTGCACAACTCCGGCTCATAGCCCCCCTGCTCTTCAGCACCGACTCTTCCTGGCGGCGCCTGCATCACCTCTGTGGTTAAAAATGTCCTGTCTGCTTTAGAGTTAGCGAGCAAGACGTGCCTACACACCGGAAAATCAGCTTTTCTCAGTTCGCTGGGAAGCGTCTGATGGACAATATGCACTTTTTTGGAGCATGTTCCAAACTGAACGTCTGCAGTAGGTGCGAACAGTCTGTGCTTATCATTGGGATTGTAAGCACCACCTGCTACAGTGCCTCATATGTTCTTCATGGTTTCTGCATTCAGGCACTGACACTTGATTTTTACAGCTTTGCGATAAATACCGTGCCCCCCCTGAATGTTTTGCACTTAGATATCATTTCCAGTTTATTTGAAAAATCACATGAAAAGATGATCAAGCTAACTTTTTTTTAGGTAGAGAGTGAGGTAGAGCTGGTTCAAGGAGACAGATCAGTGTGAGGCTTCATCGGCTGTGTTGTCCCGTGTGCCCGGTGTAGCTTGTCGTAATACATAGACAAAAACAGCGGCACGATGGGATCACACAGCCGGGACCAAAAAGGAATTTGAATGTACTGTTGTAAATCATACGTGGAGTAAAATGTTTCTGGTGTCATAAAAATCTCAATCAGAGCCTGTGGAGGAACACAAGTACGTTTACGAGTTTAGTCAGCACTGCTGTCGGAACCACACATTCCTGCATTGGAACACAGAGGTGACCTGTGAAGAAGTCTGTATATACGAGTACATGAGTAAGTGCTGTTTGGTGACGTGTGAACACATATGCATACTTCAGGAATGTAAGGCTGATGATTTGCACTGTTTTGCCACAAGCTAAAAAAAAAAGAATATGCAGTCGTGAACTGTCACTTTTGTTTCACCCAAGCCGATTCAAATGTTTTACTTATTTTACCTTCTCGACAACTAAACCCTTATTTTATTGACCAATCATGTATTCCTGATAAGTGGATGGTGAGCTTTTACATTTCTTCAAAGTACAAAGGCTCAACTTTAACCCAGTAGTATGAGTTTAACATCAAATATTCCTGATATCTCATAAAAAGAGGAATAGAGAACAGATGGATTATTTTGGGAATAATCAATGCATGTGATCATGTCTGTATGCTAAGATCTCCATGTGCTGATATAAACATGACAGGTGCTTCGTCATGAATGCTGGATTTTTATTGAAGGCTGTGAAATACACCATACGGCCCAGAGATTTCAAATATTTTTTTATTTTGTTTAGTTACAGCTTTTTGTTTCCTCAAGTGTCACTCCACCACAGCGACTATTAGCATATGCAGTTTTGATGTCAGATCAAATGTATCGGAAGTGTCTTTGTAAATGGACATATTGGCTGTAAATAAAATATTAAGTGTTTAATGTACCACCTGCTAAAGCATTATTGGAGATATTCTATACACATTCTTGGAAAAAAAATTTCCCACGACAGCTATTGCATTGTGAGCTGGATGACTCAGTGGTCAACAACATCCAGCGGTGTTGACCACTGAGCCATTCAGGTCACAGTGTCACAGCCTTCACCATGCTTACTAAGGCGGTACATTGAATTTGAATACCTGCACAAAAAATGACTACTGTTATCATTATCAAGTATTATTTACTACAATCTGTAGGGTTTGCTGCATTGAAGTGGGTGAAGGGCCTGAATCCCCTGACACTGAGTTATACACATATCAAAACTCACAAGTCCAAAAAATAGATTTATTTTGTGTGTCTTTCAAATATACTGCTCAAATGTTAATAAATTCATTAATGCAAAACACAAAATGGGATAATTTAATCTTTCCAACACTTGAAGGTATAAAGACAACGTCAACGTCAGTGCAGACATCTGAGCACATCAGTCAATCAGGGAGCATTAGAATCTCTGGGTTACAACAACTTGATTTCTTTTTTGTTAAACCAGCAAGTCTTTCAAGTACATCTTCAGTCCTGAATGCAGCGATGTGTAAAACTCAAACAACCCTCCACTGCTGTCTTCTTATCATGATTACTGATCGTCAGTAAAGCCAAAGGTGGTTTGATTTGATTGGATACTTGCAAACATATTGGAAGTTGATAAACTGGATAAAGTGGCAGCATTTTGATAATATTGTCATTTCAATAATAACTATGATTATCATGATATAACGAGTTTTAACAGCCACATGAACACATCAGTGTTTAACACCCTTTATAATATATTCCTCAAAAGACAAAACATTTTAAAAAGTACAAGAGTCTCTCCAGTCACAAAGCCGTGGAAAAAGATGCCAAGTGCTGTAGAAATATCAGCTTATTGCTTGCAATCACTTAAAAACAGAGTTTTCTTAAACACATCTTCCTCTGACGTTTTAAGAAAGGTGTCTGATCAAGAGAAATAAAACAAACCCAACAGTCAAAAATAGAAAAAGAAACACAACTTGTCAGTGTCATGAAAACACTGACCAGCAGCTAAATCATCACTAATGAAGCAGTTTTAAAAAGCCAAAGCATTTGAGTACTTAAGTGCCAGATGTTTTCTAGCAATACTGAGCATTTTTGTACAAGTTGCATTGCTATTGATGAACACTATTCGTAGCCCTTTAGCCACCGTTAGCATGTCGGCGCCTCAGCCGCTGACGAAGCATTTTACTTCCTGCAAAGGAAAGAGAGAAAGAAAAAAAGAGATGCAGCAGTTAGTTGCATGCGTGCTACACTGAATATTTTTACAAGAAGGACTTATACTTATAGTACCTGTATCCCTCTTCTGCACACTATGTGGAACTTGGACAGCGTATGTCCCAGGTATTCCTGGTAGACCTGGACGTCCCGGATCACCTGTAATCATATGAGAACCTCAGATCGAGGCTGAGCTCACCGCTTATTGAGCATCGATGGAACATTCTATGAGTGTGTCTGTCCATGGGCCTATCGGTGAATTCCACACAGCTCTTGTAGAGGAATGAGACAACATTTCACAAACACTGGTGTTCTCATGGGTATTTCTTGTCGTACATAACGCATATATAACTGAGCGTGCTCATCTTTTCTGTCATGGACTTTACCTTTGTCTCCTTTAGGCCCTGGATAACCTCTCTCTCCCCTCGGTCCAGGGCTCCCTGGAGGACCTGGTACAGTGCCGTGGGCTGCGCAAGAGCAGACGCACAGATTCAGTCTCATGACTCGGCATTCCCAATGATCCTTCAGAAGTATCACAATGCAGTGTGTAATAAATCATGGCTTTGCGTTCTCACCTCTGAAGAAGTCCATGAGGTCAGCTGTGATGTTGCCATAGGAACCAATGACACGGCTATAGCCAGGTGGTCCGGGAGGTCCAGCTGGGCCGGGAGGGCCTTGAATGGCTCTTACATTTGCCAGCCAGGGGCCGTCAACCAGATAGTCCTGCAAGAGGCCTTGATCTGAGAAGGATTGGTTTGTCAGAGCGCTGCAGGCATTGTGAACATACGATGGCATCCCTACACAGCAGCCGAAATCTACTCTGTGTGATCAAGTGTGTGGCGGCCATGATCTACTCACTCTTGATGTAGTCGGAAACTTTCAAGGCGACACTGGAGTAGTCCATTGTCTCAGTTAGCCTGCTGTTAGCCTCGGCCTGTCTTTGCTGAGAGCCGTAGCGGGCGTCACCCTGAGAGTAGCTCTGGCTCTGCGTGTAGCCCTGGACATAACCAGGCTCTCCACGATCTCCTTTCTGGCCTCTAGGTCCTGGAGGACCTGGGGGTCCAATGATGGTGCGTCGAATGCTGTCACCTGATGGAAAGAGTTAGTCAGTGATATCACAGTGGAAGCACTATTCTGCAGGATAGACTGATTCTTTTAGACCCATCAAACCTCTCGTGTACAGATCTTAGTTTGTGGGAGCTTACTGGTCAGATACTCCTGAACTTCAGTACGAATGGCCTCCCGGGGGAAGTTTCCACTGTAAGAAACTGATCCGCTGTAACTGCCTGGTGGACCCTGTGGTCCTTGTGGGCCTGGTGGTCCAGGAGGGCCCTGGAGACCTCTGAAACCAGATCCTGCGAGACAATGGATTTGATGTTCAACATCACTGTCTCTGGTGCAACTCATGTTATGACGGTAAGGATGAACCGTAGACTGTATAAACAAGGGACGGAAAACCATTTTGAAAAGCTTCCATATGCATGACTATTAAATATTAAACCTTTTCTTCAGGCTCACCCTGCAGGTAACGCTGAATGTCCTCCATGCTGTAGCCACGACCTCCTGCCCCGTACACAGTTGCAGTGGAGACTCCCGGTGGACCCTGAGGACCAGGAGGTCCAGGTTGGCCTGGAACACCTGGCGGACCTGGAGGGCCATGCTGTAAAGCAGAGCTAACCCATGAACGGAACTCTGGATCTGTGTGAAGATACAAGGAAGATGGTGTGTGAGGCTGTGTCAACGTTTAGAAAATGTTTGCTCATGATGATTGTCATCCTTTCATTTCATTCATTCATTCAGCATCAGCACCAGTCATACATGCCGATAAATGATCTTACTCTTCATCAGTGTAGCGTAGTCAATTGAAACAGTAGTGTAGCCAGAGCTCCCCAAACCTGGAGGACCGGGGAGGCCTGGTGGCCCAGGTGGACCTCTGGCGATTCCTCTCTCTGTAAAACAAGAACACCAGCAGTTTGAAGGACTGAGGAGGTTCTGGCTCCTCCCAAAGGGTTAGTGTTTGAACCAGCACTTACCATTCATAATGTTGAAGACATACAGAGCTACCTCCTCCACACTGTAACTGCTAGAGAGTCCTCCTGATGCCCCCCGTGGCCCAGGGGGTCCCTGTGGTCCTGGTGGTCCTGACAAATATGTCCTCACGTCCTCTCCTAGAAGGAGCAAAGCAGACGCATGCAGGTTATATGGTTTGCTTCAAAAGTCAACGTGACTCCGTTTGAATATGTATTTACTGACTCTGTAGCATGGCGATGAGAGCACTAACACTCAGGGTTCCAGAACCAGGTCCCGGAGGGCCAGGTGGTCCTGGTGGACCCTGAACCCCGATGCTGAGGCCTGAGCCTGAACCTGTGAAATGACAACAGGGTTACCGGAGCCCCGATCCAATGAAAAGGCTTTTTCACGTAATGAAAACTCACAGACAGGGACCGGACTCACGTTGCAGGTATGCAATGATGCGAGCGGAGATGTCCTCCATGGAGCCTGAGAAGGATCCAGGAAGTCCTGGAGGCCCAGGTGGACCAGGAGGTCCAGGGATGCTTCTGCTTCTACCTGCATGAATCAAGTAAATATATTTATGCTTTGTCTTCTATTATAGATGTTGTCACCTACAGAAGAAAACATACTCAGGTAGTCAGAGATGTACTGGCGCATCTCACTAGAAGAGGCAAAAGAGCCTGGAGGACCTGGGGGGCCTGGAGGACCGGGGGGTCCTGAGGTGACTGAGATTGAGCCTGAGGAAAAGTAAAATAGAGAAGAACAAGATATGAAGATATGAGACAAAACTGAACGAGATAAGACACAATCAGCTGTTCTTAAAGGTAAAGAAAGGAACGGATTTGAATCATTTACCTCGGGAAGAGCCAGGAACTCCAGGTTCACCTTGAAAACAACAACGACATTTAGATTGAAAACATGAAAGCATTTCGGTTTCTGCTTAACTTTACCTTTAACACCCTGTGGTCCTTGAGGTCCAGGTGGGCCTGGTGGACCAGGAGGTCCTTGAACACTGGACCCTGCATACGTTGACACTGGAAGGAAAGGACAAAGATAACGCGTAAATGCAATGACAGCACGTCCTGCACACCTCCAGACTGCCACTGGGGTTCCTTTCGAATTTGAACATCATCATCGTTTTTATGTGTCGTCAGAACTGACCTCTCTCAGAGCTTCCTGCTCTACCTGGTGGACCTGGTTCACCTGAGGCACAGACGTGGCATCATAGTTAGTGATGATCCACAGAATAAACCAAAACACCAGCATATGACTGAGAGAGGATGAATCATTACGCCACATAAAGAATGACAGTCACCTTGGAAGCCCCTCGGTCCTGGAAGACCTGAAACAGCAATTAGAAATGTCATTAAAATGAACTACGTGGATAGGAAGCTGTTTATAATGAGAAGCACTCACCTGTGGAGCCCTTCTGCCCGGGGGGTCCAGGTGGTCCTGGTGGTCCAGTGTAAAAGGTTCCTGAGAAGAGAGCACAGTTGGAATAAACTCAGTTGTGTAACCAGAGTTGTGTTGTGTTGTGTACATGTGCAGCCTGGGAGCACACAAATTCTGATTTTGGATCATACCAGAGCTGGATACGAAGCCAGAATCTCCTTTGTCTCCTTTAGGTCCAGGTCTTCCATAGCCTACAGACCCAAACATGATCATTTAAGGTTGATGATTATCAGACAATAATCACTGACACCAGCCTCACTGCAAAGTCAATTAAAACCAGCATTTGAAAAGAATTTCAAAAAAATGTCTGACCTGGTGGACCAGGTGGTCCCGGAGGACCCTGCCTTGAGTCTCCTGATGAAAAACATGTAAAGGCAGCATCAGTGACATGTTGGTTGTTTGTTTAATTTAGAATGTTTGAAACATGCAGTCACAAATGACTTTTTGATGATGACGATACTTGATGTGTCTGTTTTTACCTGGACGACCAGGAGGCCCAGGGGGACCTGGTGGGCCAGGGGGGCCGGATATTACTGAAGCTCCAGCAGAACCAAACTGCCCTAAAGCACAAAAACACACATAAGTATTGAGCCACACTGATATTCTATAATTATCAACATCCCTCCCTGTTTATTGTCTGTCTGTCTGTCTGTTCTGTTCCCTGTGTAACACGTTCACAGTAACTCCGATTTCTGTTTTCCTTTGTAATGTTGACAGTCCCAAATTCATAAACCCAAACTCTCTAGAGGAACTACTCACTCTCAGCTCTGGTGGAGCTGATAGTCTCAGACGTTCTCACAGTCAGTCCTGGTTCTCCCGTGTCTCCCTTGTATCCTCTGTCACCCTTCGGACCTGTGAAGACAAACCGCTGTGCGTCTCAGAAAAGGACATATTCAGTGTGAAATACGTCCCTAGAGAGGTGTGACGACTCACCAGGTGAGCCAGGCAGACCAGCAGGGCCAATGGGACCTGAGGTGTTTAACCCAAAATGTTAGATACAAGAACAAACACGAAATCCGAATCCAACCAACACAACAGTGACCGACTGTGTTGATGCTGATATAGTTTGATCGTGTAGATCACAGACGGAAAAGGACCGACCTGATAATCCTGGAGGTCCGGCAGGGCCAGGAGGACCTGCAGGCCCGGGTGGTCCTGGGATACCGACAGTGGTGGAGCCAGCTGGATAAAAAGTTCAACATCCTCAAATACAATGTCAAATCAACGGTTTGTAAAATAAATTTGTTTGTTCGTTTTCTGGTACCTGCATTAATGATTCTTCCTGGTGCACCTGTTTCTCCTGAAACACGAACACATATCAGATGCAGAGTTTCTCATTACAAACCAACAATATTCAGTTTTCTGTTAAATAAGCTGACAGTTCTGGTACCTTTGGCTCCTGGTTGTCCTGGATTCCCTGGTATTCCTTAAGATTGGATCAAATCAAGCATTAAAAGCAAAATTAGAAATTCCCCACTAGGTTGGTAATAGTATTCATTCTGGACATGTACCTGGTGGTCCTTGAAGCCCAGGGGTTCCTTTACGGAGCAAAAATGTAAATATATTTTTTATACTGTCCACCAATAACACTAATACAGTAAGAAATCACGTTTCCAAAATTCATTCCTAAAGTCTGTTGTACCTGAATGTCCTGAGTCTCCGGGAGGTCCAGCCGGACCTCTAAGTCCAGGGGGTCCAGGAGGCCCTTGATCGCCTGAAATTTTGAACACAAAAATCCAATTTAAACATTTCACTGCTGGAAAAAATGTGCTTCAGGACAATAAATAGTTTTTAATGGTTTATATTCACATGGATCAATTTACCTCTGGAACCTTTTGAACCATCTTGTCCACCCATGCCTGATGACACAACAGAAATATCATTTTAATTTAAGAAACAATCCTTCTTGTCCAGTTTCCAGTAGGGTGTGCCAAAGAGGCAAAAACAAACAGACTGCTCTCTGCTGCCTCCTGATGGAAAATCTGATCCATTGTACATTCCTACTCAGTGTTTCACTTCATTGCAGAACAAGCTGGGGGAGAAATGATCTACAATATTATCAGAGGAATAACCTGAGGCTGGCAACTCACCCATTGAGCCTTTGGGTCCAGGCAGTCCAGGTTGACCACGGTCACCTGACAAGTGGAGCAAGTAGATTCAGAGATGTGCGTAGACCGTACTTAACGTTTCCATTTGTCATTTTAGCAGCTAATTGTTTCAATCCCAAAGCTGCACCAACCTGGCAACCCATGAAGACCTTTGTCACCAGGTTCACCTGAATTGAACATGAAAGAAAAATGAGAAACGTTTCCTGAGCTCACAAATCGTAAAACATTCCTGATGTTGAGATACAAAACCTTTGAGTCCTTGAAATCCAGCAAGCCCCCTGTCGCCTGCAGTCAACAGAGTGTGCGTGAGTCACGATATAAGTCAAGTCAACAAAATCTCCACTTTCCTGAAAATTGTTGTGTAACCAACCTTTGGGCCCAGGTGGCCCTGCCTCGCCACGGAAACCCTGAGAACCTGGATGACCTGCAGAACCATATTCCAGGTAAAATCTAGTACTAAACTAATTTAAAGCATTTTCAGTTATTGCTGGAGAATTTGCGATGAGATGATAACAAGAGGAAACTGACCTGGAGGTCCAGAGAGCCCAGGAGCTCCGGGAGGTCCTTGAGCAGAGATGTAAGGTTAAGTTCACTAAGTTCAACCTATTTAGAACTATGCACATTTCTTTTGAACAGCTCTCAGCAAACCTAGACCTCAACAGCATGCACATGAAACTTGAATAAGAGGACATAATGTTCAAGTGCTTCATGAGAAACATGAGCCCAGTCAGCCAGAAGGAACTGTGCCTGAAATCTGCACGTGAAGTGGTGATGAATGATTGCACTTTATATTGTGAACTTAAGCTAGTGGTTGAGGACAGTTTACAGAATGAACTAAAATAATATTACTAAAAAAAGTTATAAGTTCTATTTGTCACCTGTTGGTCCAGGATCTCCAGCAGCACCTGCACAAGTCATGAGATACAGTGTCATTAAATGTCCTGATCAAGTGCAGCTCGATGTTACAGATGTGCATTGGAGACAGACCTCTTTCACCTTTTGATCCAACACCTGGTTCACCTCTGGGGCCAGCAGGGCCTTCACGACCCCTCAAACCTGTTGGCCCCTCCAGTCCATGTTCACCTGATGAGAAACATACAGATTGAATCACGCCAGGAATTGTATTTTATATCCTGCAGGTCAAACTGGATCTGTACCTTGACTTCCTTTCTGTCCCTTTGGACCCTGGGGACCCTCATGACCCATCGCACCAGGTGGACCTAATGTCAAAGGTTACAGTCAGTAAAATCATATATATCACGTATCACATATGATGGTCCTGGGAGAAGTTAAAAAACATCTGATGGAAAATGTTTCCTCACCTGGAATTCCAGGAATACCAGCATCTCCTGCAACAAGTAAAACATACAGTGGATTTAGCTCTGGAATAGAAAACTAATAGAATTACAATGAAACACGAACACAGCATGTGACGCATTGTGTTGCTGACATGCAGACTTAAAGTAAAGTAACTAAAGTAACTGTTAACTAACCAAATGGGCCCATCTTATGAAATGAATCTCACCTTTTGGTCCTGGCATCCCTCCATACCCTGATGATGTTAGAAAAGCTGAACGGAAAAAGAAAAGTTCAGTGACCATAAACACTGTGAGTGTGTGTATCTGTGCATTAATGTAGACAGTGTATATATGTGCCGTACCTCTGAATGCCTGCGACTGCATTTCAGCTCTTAGCATGCGCTGCATGGTTAGTTGAAGAGCAGCAGCATCGATGGAGCCTCCACTCACAGCCAGACCAGTTGTGTCCGTGAAGCTGGTGCCAACTGAGCCGGCGCTGCCACTGAAGACAGTGCCTCCAGAGCTGGCGCTGCCACTGGAGCTACGGGAGCTGGTGCTGCCACTGGAGCTGGTGCCACCAGAGCTACCAGAGCCAGCACTGCCACTGAAGCTGGTGCCAGCACCACTGACACTGGTGCCACCAGAGCTGGCACCTCCAGCACTGGTACCACTGGCTCCACTGGCACTGCTGGCCCCACCGGCACCACCGGTACCACCGGCACCACCGGCACCACTGGCACCACCAAATCTAGCTCCAGTGCTGATGTGAATATCATTGCCACCGGCTGTGCCACCGGCTGTGCCACCGGCTGTGCCAGTGGCACCTCCCGTTCCAGTACTGGAGCCTGAACTGCCTCCAGCGCCCAGGTGTATGTCAGTGCGAGTGTGACCGCCGCTGTCCATGTAAGTGTTGATCTCATTGGAAGAGCCCGTCAGCCGACTGGTCCGAGCAGAAAGGACTGCAGACTCAGCCTCCAGGGAAGATACTCGATTCCTCAGCTTTCTCACATCCTCGGCTGAGAGTGAATCAACATATGAACGTTTGGGTTCAGGAACAACAAACATATTCAGTTTGTGTTAAGCAATTAATCTGTTTGATGAACAGAATACAATATCCAAGTTGAATGTAGAATGGGACTAAACCTTTACACCCACAGTCACAAATTACTGACAGCGCTCCTCAGACAAAGATTACCAAACAACTTAATGGGACGATGCCCTGGAATCGAATTTCCACAGAGTATATTTACAGTCTTAGCAGCGCTCAGGACTCTAAGACTGTAACTCTATTTCGAAGGCTGGAACACACATTTAATGACAGCTCCAGAATGAGTTCCAAAGTTCATCTTGCAAGCATTTCACAAGGGATCCTCACCCAATGCAATGAGCCCAAAGAGGAGCCCCAGCAGGAGCAGGGAGAGGAGGAGAAGACCCAGCAGCCATTTCCACCAGGAGCAGCATGAGTCAGAGCAGCAGCACAGTCCGCCGCCCCCGAAGATACCGCTGTCTCTGTGAATCTCTGAGGAGAGAGTGAAGAGAGTTTCAAACAGCACGTCAATGATCGTCACCAGTGTCAACATACATGCAAAGAAATAGTAATACAATTACCTGCATATGTGGCTTTGTCTTTCATCAACACTCCAGATGATCCATCTAGTGTACAAGTCCATGGAAACGTTGGCTTTAGTTTTCAGAGCAAACTAATGTCACAGGAGATGTTCTAAATGATGACTCACAGTAAGTGTTGCCAGTTTCTGTCTTCAGAGGAGCTTTTTCGCTGTAACTTGAAATAAGCTTCTCCTTCTGTATGGAGTCTCCTGAGACCGACCCTGAGAAACCATGTGACCATCCAGCAACGTCATATTTGAGAGAAGAGAACTCCAAAAACACATCTTGATAGATCTTTTCAGGGAAATTTCATGATGAACTGTCCCTTTAAGGTGAGACAAAGTAAAGTATCTGTGTATTAAGTAGCCGACTGACCTCCCCCCAGGTGAACGCTGCTGGTGGTGGTGGTGAATTGTTTGCCGCTGTCTTTGGCCAAAATAAGCGTGTCTGTCTCCCTTCTGGTCGAAGCGTTCTCCTTGTCCGCCATCATGTATTTATAGTCTTTGAAGGAATCATCCACCTGGGATCTTGAAGCTGGCAACAACCAAAACACAGTCAGTGGTCAATGGTCAGTCAAATTAAAGGGTTTCCAGGGAACTCAAATGGCTTTGTGCCTACTTGTCGATACTCCTGTGGTGACAACGCCACCTCCATTGGTCGTGTTTTTCTGAACTCCATAACCTGTAGCAAGAAATACACATTACAATGGGTCAACATTCTTGCCATTGTCAGTGTACTGTCGAGAATGTATACAGTACCTCCTTGACTTGCACTTATGTTGGCTCCACTGGCGGTGAGAACACTGCCAGATGTAGGCGCCAAATTGTTCTGAAAGCCATAAACTGCAAAAGGAGATGTACGAGTGAAAAGAGGCAACAATTCACTCTATGAATTAGAAAGAGAGCTTTTCTTATATTGCTGAATATTAAGGTTGTTATCATTTTACTGCTTAATAACATTGGGGTGCACTCTCTAGCTTTTGGTAATATACCGCCCCCTAATGGCTTGGGGTGTGAAGGAAAAGATGCAAGCTGGTTCACAAACTTACAGATAGTACCTATGAAGGACACAATCAGTGAGGTCTCACCTGACAGGGTTGAGGGTGAGGTGGGGTTGAGTGATGAGGTTCCTCCTGGCATGTTGTTGGTGCCCGTCTGATATGTGTAGCTGCTGGTGTTACCAGCCACCACCGTCGTAGAGGCAGAGGGCAGAGTGGATGTGGACCAAGAGAACATTGGATGGAAAGCATCCAGCGAGGAGGAATCATACCGGCCAGATCTCAGACTCACATCCTGACCGCTGGATTTATGAGAAATCTCATACTGCCCTGACCTCAGACTAGAACTATACTGTCCAGATGCCACACCAGTATCATATTGGCCTGATCTTAGACCAGTATCATACTGCCCTGACTTCACGCTAACGTCGTATTGGCCTGATCTCACACCAGTATCATACTGCCCTGACTTCACGCTAACGTCGTATTGGCCTGATCTTAGACCAGTATCATACTGCCCTGACTTCACGCTAACGTCATATTGGCCTGATCTCACACCAGTATCATACTGGCCAGGACTAAGATCATATTGGCCAGTTTGCACACCAGTGTCAACTGGCCCAGATGTCGGAGTGTTATCGTACAGGCCAGATGAGTCAATGGTTTTAAACCCTCCTGATCTGATTCCAGTGCCAACTAAAGTCAGATCTGTAGAGAGAGAGAAGACACAAAGAAAACAACCAAGAAGATGTCAAATTTAACTTGATAGGAAGCAAAGAGTGGAGATTATGTTTTCACTTGTCCTAAAGAAACTTTGGCACAGCCACTGAAACAACATGTTACTGTATTATACAATGATACACCGAAACCCTTACAATCACCCAAAGACTTTTTAGGCAATCTGATCCTTTAAGTAGCATCTGTAATGGAAATACTATGTGTCCTAATGGATTATTAGGACACATAGTTCAACCTATATTCCAATACACATCTTATCTTATCTTAATAGTAATAGTTATTATATCATTTAATTATTTAACATCTGACATGAGATATTTCAGATTAATTCTACATTGTTTTAATGCGTATTGTATTGTCTGGATTGTCTTGTATATTTATCTTATGCTTTGTTTTTTGTATTTTGTATTGCTTTTTGTATTATGTTTTTTTTGTCAGTTTAAAGACTACAGATTGAAATCAGCGATCACTATAACCTGGTGCAACCATTTTGTTTTTTATGACTAATGTAACTGCACACTGTCCGTTACAAATCAAATAAATCAAGTCAAACACTTTGACATGAACAGCCTCTATAGAAAGCTTTTTCAGTGTTCGATGTTTTCACTCCATCTGAACGCCCACTGTCACTCGTCTTTCTGTCAGTCAGTGGGTGTAACTGCAGTGACCTAAGGGCTGAGAACTGTTTACATCATGTGGTACAGGACGTTTTTTTTCCACCCAGGAAAAAAACAAAAACAAAAAACCTTAATGGGTCATGACATCCTAAACTGTGGTATGCGTTAACATCTGGGCTCACCAGGGGATTATCTGTCAGAGAGACAGATGCTCTGTGACTAACGTGTAACTGTAAACCACAGATCTGTGGGGGAGAGACAAAGTGTCTGTGCATGTGAAACATGTGCATGTGTGTGTGTCACTCTGCTGAGAATTTATACCCGACTGAGAGGCCACCGACACCGTCTTAGTTTCCACGCTGGTCTTCTTGGGAACCAGCAGGGTGATGGAGTTGGTGGAGGAGCGTGTGGGACTGACGCTGCTGGAGCGTCCCTTCAGCAGCTTCTTCACATCATCCAGCTCCGTCCCTGCAGAACCAACATTACAACATGGATTTATACCGACCAAACAGGGACGGCAACATCTCAGTATAGCAATTTTATTTTAGAGCATTTTATTTCAGGGACATTTTAAACAAATTAAAGATACATGATGCTTCAATTGGATTAAATTTAAATTTATTGTAAGCATTTATTGTAGCATCTACTAAGTCACTTTCCAGAAAGCAAGTTTTCTCCTGAAATGAGGTTTTCAGTTATTTTCACATTAAGTCACCGAAATCAAACCAAACAGCTTTCAAGTGTCATATATTAGAACTCAGTTCATCAGTAACACGAGGAAGATTCTGCAGCGTTTTCCTCATTAACAATGAACAAATCCCGTCTTTTAACTAAACCTGCTTTCGAGAACGGCCCCAATGTCTAGCGTTGTTTTTGTTGTTCCTCAAACTGCCAGGAGGTGGAGGCAAAGGTCCTGCACAGCTGGTTTCAGGAAAAGCAGCATCAGCAACGTAAGCTCCTACTTTCATTCATTAACAGTGCAAATATATAAAATTGCATACAAATCATTTATGACAACCAATGCTTCATATCTGATCAGATGTTCTCTGTGACAAAGAGCAGCCTGTTATTTGAACACACAGCTGATGTGTAAAATAATCAGTCAGTTATGTCCTATGATCAGCAGGAGGCGACAGCACCCGGATTGACAGCGTAAAGACAGAGCTACTGCCAACGATGACTCATGTGTGCCACTGCTTCCACCGCAAAAGTGCTCAAAAAACTCCTCCCCACGTGAACACAACCCTCAAAACCCCTCGTCTCCAGCTCTTTTTAAATCTCCCTCTTTTCTTTTTTTTTTTCTTTCCATCTGTGAGACGGCACATATGTTACGAGTTGTTATGCAAACACAAACGCATGTGAGAAGAGGAAGAAGAGGAAGACGAGGAATGTCCTGTGCGTGATATGCTTAAGTCTAAGAGCAACTTCATTCTGAAGCTCTGAAGTGAGGCTGCTGGAAATGTTGTCGGCTATCCAAGGAGTTCTTTCAGTGGCAGACTCAAATAAAGATGCTTTGTCCCTTTACGAGGAATTGCATAACCATCGGTGAATAGATTCGTGGTCTTACATCTGGAGGCCGAGGGAGAGGCACTTTGTAGCCTGGCTCTGATCTCACTCTCTGGAGAACACAAAGACAAAAACAATCACAACACACAAAGAGATCCCAACTTAATAAAGCATAAGCAGAAATACAGCAGCGACGAGGGAGAAGCTTTTGCTGAATACCTCTGCTTTCACTCCGCCCTCGTGTGGCGCTGGAGCCTGAGAAGGAAACAGACGACAGAAAAAGGGGAAAACATAAATACACACAGATAATTTGGGACGATGAAACTGCTGTGCTTTCTGTTTTGTTGAAACCCATAATATTGTCAGCCTCACTTACAGTAGTTTCCATAATCTTTGCGTGTGAATTCTGGGGAGGAATTTGCACTGGAACTCCCTAGAATAAAACACAATGGGGTTGCAGTAATATAAACAGCACCCTTGTGTGCCCTTGTGTTTCCTTCACTTTTCACACTCCTTTTTTCCTCTGATTTCTGGTGATTAACAGGACTCACCGTCATACCCTCCTGACCGGCTGGATGTTGTCTTCCTCTCCCGGAAAGCTGGCGACAGGCCTCCTGATGAGCCAGCAGCCTGCGCCCTCCTGGCACCGCCAGACGAGCTGGACCTGACCTTTGTCACCGAGCTCACGAGATAACTGCCACCGCCCCTGCTTCCACTTCCGTACCCTTCTCCATCCATGAAGCCTCCCCCTCCATCGCCTCCTCCTGAGGAGTCTCCTCCCAGGTAGACTCCTGAGGAGGAGCTGTAGCTACTGCTATTCAAGCCCACAGACGCTGGAGGGAAGGTACACAGAAGTCATCTTTCAATTGTAGTGGGACATCTCTAATACATAAAGGATGTGGAACTTTAAAGGAGCAGTTTGTGGGATACAGTGACATATAGTGGTGAAGTTGAGGATTGCAGCTCCTCGCCGTACCTCAGAGGAAAATGTATGAACCTACAACTTATTTCACACCACAAAAAACACATTGAGGATGAAAACACCTATTCATAAATATTGTGCAACCCCCCCCCCAGATGAAGAGAAATGGTTTTAGATCTCCTCTAATCCTGTGGCGTCTGTGTCACTCTTTGCTTGGTTCCTCATCTGTTTTCCGAGCATGTCATCATATAGTCTGTCTGTGGTGGTGGTGGTTGCCATGACAAGCAGCTAATTTCAGGGTGATTTGTTAGTCCCCTGTGTAAACAACGTGAAGTTGCTGTGCAAATGTATCAAGCAACAAACTGTTGCATTCTGCTAGTTTGCTCAGAGGCAACTAAGCACAGTGCAGCTTTAGGGTACAGTTATGATTAGAAAGGAGACGACCAAACTAAACAAGTAATCACAGTTGTTTGTGTCATGTTCTCATACAATGTGGAATATTACAAATAATTAAATATCGGAAATACAACACACTGCTCCTTTAAAGTTACTCAGACCTTTGAAATAAAAACGTTTTATTTCCATTGAAAATGGACAGAAATCCATTTCACAATCAGTATCCCAGAACTTCAAATCAAGTTTTGCATCATGAGTGGAAATTTGCTCTCACATGAAGTGAAATAAGTTCCACTGCTGTTCTGCGTTAAGACATTCTTCTCCAAGCCCAGCCCTCCAGCACCGCTGGACATATTCCTGGGATTTGATCCGCCGGTTCCCTCTAGCAACGTGAGGACACACACAGCAAAACAAGGAGAAGCTGTTACTCATCGGCTACTTCCTTTTGGAACAGCTCCGCTGTGATTGTTGTGTTATACTTCCGTTTTACATGCTGAGAATAAAATAAATCTGAGAGAGACACTCACTTGGTGGTAGAGAAGTCAGTCTGGTTGTGGACGTTATGGACTCTGTCACAACTGACGTGTGCATACAAACAGAAGGAAAATGATTACTGGGTGTGCTGTGTGCTCAGACATGCTGATTCGTGTTATCTGGGGAATAATCTTTATAGCGCACAGTGTGTTTATCTTATATTAATCCCAATTGGCAGCTGTTTCTGGAGTGCTGAGTGATTGGCATCCTGATGATTTTACAGAATGAATTCAAATGATTGATCGTTTCTGTTTATAGGCAACGATTAGGGGCTTTACATTTCAGTTTGCTGAAAAATACCTCTGGATGCTGTCTGTCCTCCCACAGAAGCTCTGTCGTTATTTTTAGCTCTTTATTTAATGAGTGAGAACGGTTTGACCTTTGTTAAGTACAGACTTACTGGAAGGTTTAACGTGTGCTTATCACGTTTAGTCAAGGAGTAACACTCTACAAATAACTGATAAAAGGACCCGTTCATCACACGTCATTAATAACCATTATTGTAATCTGCCTCTTGGAACCACGTTGCTCAATTTCTGCATGCTGCGTGTTAACAGTCTGTTTTAGCAGTGCAGTTATTGTCTGTCACCTTATGAAAATACGACAAACACACAGAAACATTACAGCTAAATATTTCTATTTTCTGAAACTGAATAAACTCATTTAATTATAACGTTCCTTACACTGATTCATGCCACTCTGTCGTTGAAACATACAACACTTTATATTGTATTGTTTTTTTCCTACACATCTTTCCTACCTGAAGGATGTGTCAGTTTGATAGTTGTATAATCAGTACGTGTTGTGACTGTAGTAGATATCATGAACCCAGCTCACCATAAAAAAAGTTACTGACTCGGTGAATCAACTAATAAAAATTAACTGCCTCACCCTTCACAGTACATTTCTATGTTTCGTGCTGCTGTAGTTTCTCTTTCACTGCAGTGAGTTTGGAAGTCTGTCTTTTCCGGGGGTGTCACAGTTCACATTCACAGCTTGCTGCAAACGCTCTGGAGATTTTACACCAGTCCCGTGAAAACGAGTGAACCGTCTTCACGACAACAGAGGAACTCCCACAGGCTCATGGAGGTCACGAGACAAATGGCTGTTCTGTGATCTGAGTTCACATCATGACGACGATGATCATCATGATCATTTAACTTTCAGTGAGAAAAAAATTATAACATTTGTGCTTTTTTATATTCATGTTCTGATTTTGAGGCCAACGGCAGCTTTCTTCCACCATCTTGCTCTCAAGTTGCACTGTATTTTCTGTAGAAACATCTAAATTCTAAAACAAGTTCATGTTAAGCTGCCCCCAACTCGTCCGCCTCCTCATCAACCTCCTTTTAGGGAGGTCAGTTTCAAAGTCATGGCTGAAAACGAACCATAATCAGACTTGTGCTGTTGTTGCCCCTGACCGTTGGAACGGCGTCAAAATTGTTTTAGAGACGCCGGTGAATTAGTTCATGTTGGTCAAAAAACAATTAAAACTCTCACACAACATTGTGAACATTCATTTTCAACAGTATTTATAGTGTAAAGCATATATAAACAGAATGTGATGATATCATGGTTGACAGGCTTTAATACTGATTATTTTATATCAGTATATCGATAGACACCATGATGAAGGAGGACTCAACTGTGTCCGTCTGTCGCTGACTTTTTTAAAGTGGTGGTTGCCCTCAGAACTTGATTCAATGTAATTTTGAAATTATATGTTTCTGGGTATCGTAGTGTGTTAGAGTAGACATTTTTATTTGGCCTGGTGCATCCGGCTCCTATACTTATGTATGTGTGTGTGTGTGTGTGTGTGTATTAGGCCTAAACATGCTCAGTTTTATATAACAACCGATTCCATGTTTTTTTTTCTAAGTCTACATCAGTCATATAATCAGACGTCCTCTCTCCATCATTGTGCGTGTAAATAAGTTGTTGGAACTAGTTGGTGACAATTTATGTTCAGTGATGACAAGCGAGTGAAAACTAGAAGAAACTTAGTTTGAGACTCCAGAGTGAAGAATAGAGATGAAACCAACGCTTGCAGATGCATGTTGACAGTAAGAGTCAGCCCCCCGGGAAAGACAGACAGAGAGCAAAACCCAACAACAGGCAGATGTGGTATCTCAAATGTATAATTAAACAGCTTAAACTCAGACATCTATCTATAAGAACACTTTGAATCAGATTGGACAGTTCTGTGACTCTAGTAACGTGTTTGGTTTTGACAGACTAACAAACCAAAAGCTCCTGCTCAATAGCTCAAGTGTTGTTTTTTTCTAAATTATATTATCATTTATTTATTTATTGTATGTGTGTGTGTGTGTGGGGGGGGGGGGTGAACTAGTCCTTCTATTTTTATGCTTTCTTTAAGTTTTGAAACTTAGAGCTACAGAATGAATTCAGAAATCTCACCCCTTTCCTCTGACAAGCGTCCAGAGAAGTCCATCTGTCTGGTTAACTCCTCCATTCCATTTTATCTGGTGACATAAGGGCATGGAAGAATCGTGCCAAGTGTTAAGAGTTCCGTCTAACTGTGGTTAAGGCATTCTAGCAGACAAATCCAATGGGAAAAGGGCAATATGGCACAAGGATCTTTGGGATCACAGGCTATGGGGACTTGGGTCTGACTGTCCAAATCACAAAAAATAACTCGCCATGTCCAGTTTTCCCTGCATTTAATTTGATTATCCAAAGTAGAAACACTCTCCTCTCAAAGCACTTACTGTTACAGCAAGTTCCCAGACACATTTAACTCTCCTGTGAATAGCTGTAAGGCTCCAGAGGCAACAAAGCATCACAAAGAGCCAATGTACAGATATCAATGGACTAGAACTCTTTTTGTTTGAGGAATCAGAACAACAAAAGAGCCAAAGAAGACTAAAGTGAATCACTGCAGACTCAAAACATCGCCCTCTCACCACACCCTGATGGAGAAAACTCATTTTCAGCACACTTCAATGTCATTTCACCCAATACAACATGTATCCTTGCAGACCATGCGGTTTAAAGTACAATTTTGAATCCACTTATATATGTTTTGCAGTTCTACACATCTATGACTCCATACCTCAGCGCCTGTACAAAGTTTTCCGTAACAGGCTGCAATTGATCTGAGCAGCAACTAAGGCTGATGTCAAAGGAAGCAGACAGCCAGGTCAGGTCCTGCATTATATTTAGAGAGATGTAAATAGCCCAGTAAAAGAGCATGTAAAACTATCCTGAGCTCACTTTAACGGGCTAATTTTAAAGATACCACAGGAAGAAAAGACCTCTCCTCTCAGAGTCACAGCTGAGATACTGAAATAATATATATGAGAAAAAGTTTGCACCCTGCAAAGCCCAAAGAAATAAAGTCTGACAGCCCATCACCCAAGTCCCACAGTGGATGTTGATGCAGATGCAGCAGCCAGGTGGGACACGACAATCTAGCACTTTTTAAAGAGTTTCCATGTCATTCCTCTGCCGATCCAGTCATTCCTACCTTCAAGTGGATACCAGTCACTCAGACGTCCTGTGCGCACCGATGCACCGATCCGCGGGGGGAGAATGGAGGTGACGCGCCGTGCTGGGACGTTTTTGAACTCCTCGGTCCTTTTGTGTCCTTTTTTTTTTTTTTTTTTTTACTCAACTTTCCCCCGACGAGTCACAACAAAGATGTGGGCACCGGTCCCAGCCGCGCCCATCAGACCAGGAGCTGTGGCAGCAGACAGGTGGAGCAGGAGAGTTGGAGATCCAGCGCCTGAGGGACCCAAAGGTGTCAGAGGCACGGACCACAGAGGAGTGATGGCCTCCTCCTGCTGCTGCACCAACTGCTGGGGAGAGGAGGGCTGGAGGAGGTGGGATTTTTTTCTTCCTTTTTTTTTTGTCTTTCTGTTTTTTTTTCTTTGTGTGGGTGGGTGGGTGGGTGGGAGAGGGGTTCTTCTGTTACAACACGTGCTGCAGATCCATCCTGTTGCAGCTGGATCGCATCTGGTGCACACATTTATGTCTTCAGCCACTGCTATTACACAACCTAACAGCATTATACCACAGACACAGCAGGCCAAAGCAGCAATCTTTGCATTGCAAAAAAAATGCCACTCAGCATGTTTTAGTTTTTTTCTTTTTATACAAATGAGTTTTGATGCTAATAAAGTAAAAATAGTCACACTAAACGGGCCGTATCCATGAATTTGCATTTTGGCAATTTAAGCAAAATCGGATGTTTTATTTTCTCCTCTGGCAGCCACAAGTAGCAATGGGCTCCCTCACCCACCACACCCTGTGCAGACATCCACCCTCCCTGCATGACTCACACCAGCATGACTCCAATCAAAAATGGGGAAAAAATGGCCCCAAGGACAGTGTGCAGGGGAGGAGGTGCTCCAATCACATCCATGTGTGAGCTCAAATAATACCAAACCTAACGGAAATGGGCTGGATTAAAACAACAGATCCCAGAGGTGTGACATAAAAAGCACATTGATGTTTGTGTTGAGGAGAACAGCCTCCCAGATAAAGAGTGTGTAAACCAGATGGCAGCAGCTCTGGAATCGACCAAAGGTTCATTAGTACGCTGCACGGGACTGAACTTAAGATAAGACACCGTGGCATGTAAACATTCATTTATCATACAGAGAAAGAGAATGTTTTTTTATTAACTAAACCAGATAACATGATGCTTCATGGCCTGGTGTTCTTCATGACAGTGAGTTATCTTACGCCACTCTGGTGAAATCTCCTGGAGGCACAAACATTCTCCAGTCAGCCAGTGCTTGTTTTATTGCAAACAATAAAAGATAATATGGGAAACGCTGTAAAAGTTTGGAATGGTTCGGCCATTGTTAGAGAGATAAAGCCGCTGCGCTTCTTTGCTTTGGCATCACACTTTGTTCTGAGTGAAGTTGGTAAAGCTCTCCAAGAACAGAACAAAACAGGAGGGCACCCGATGTGTGTTCCAGCAGTTCATGCCCTCGTTGGATTTCTGTCTGTGTATTTACCTGGATCTTTGGTTTTTTACAGAGATGGAAACTGATACAAACAATCCCTGTTCCTATACAAAGGAGTCAAAATACTTGTCACGCGAACACTGCAACACTTTGAGATTCAGATGTGTAAAGAGCATTTTAATGTTCATTTGTGCAAAAACGTGCCCCTCCAGTGCACACCTGTGTTTTATGAGAGCGCTGGCACCCACACTCATTTCTCACATAGACTCTAGATTCTGTAAATATTATTGCTGAAGTTACTTCTTACATTCTGCAGAGGATCAAACCACAGTATCTCATGAGAGCTGGTTAAATGTTCAAAAAAAGCTGAGAAAAAGGTCTGACTCATAAATAGTAATTATCTTCAATCCCCAGTCATGCAACAATCATGTGTATAAAATGCTTAAAATCCCCATTCCCCGGGGTGTGTGATATTAGACTGCCAAGTGTTCGAGTCTAGGCAGGATAACATTCACACCTTTCTCCTGACGGCTACAGAAACACCGTTACAAATTCCAGTACAAGTCTCAGAGGAATCTATGTGCTGGAGTTGAATATGCGTCTCTGAATAGATGTGAGTTAACTGACGAGAAGCATTGAATCACATTATGACTCGACCATAGCAACAAGTGAACAACACTGGAACTGACAACAAGTCGGAAAAATCTCCACATTTACTACCACATTTGTCACATAATTGATACTACTGTGACTATACATCCATAGTAGATGACTTTCTGTGGTAGATTTAAAAGAAAGAAAGACACATTTTAGGGAAAATGAGGGATTGTTCACAATGAGTCTCATCAAAATTTGAAGCAAAATGTGTAAGAGAGGATTGTGACATTGTCAAGTGATTCGGATAAAACTGGAAAACGTCCTTTGTCGCTGAAAACACCAATTCCCATGATGCAGTATACAGTGACGTCATCACAACCCCTCCAATCGGAGGCTTCGGAGGGTTTCTTGAGTAGCAAAAACACGGAAAAACAGAAAACTCACAAAGAAGAAGGAAATCGGATAATATCCCCGGTACTTTTACATTTTTAGTCAGTGTTACCTCAAATGTATCTTGGTTTCTCCGTAGATATTGCGTACAACCATTTAAATGTTTTGTCGGGTCACGTCGCGCTGTGTTTGGTGACAGTTCGCTATGTGACCAGCTAACTAATGGGGCTTTTTTTTTTTTTTTTTTTTTTTTAGCACCACTAGTTTGGTCCTGACGATCTTCACAGAAGAAACGTGTGTCGACTCGACCCGATGGAAGACTCGTTGATGGAGAAAACACCAAAGCCAGACAAAGTGAAGTCGGTGTATCATTCACCCGGTGACCCCCTGCAGTCGAGCCCCCGTGGCTCCAAAGTGACGGTAACTCCAGCGTCTTTCTCTGTGACATGAACCTGTCACGTGTTGGCTGGAAATCTGTCTCCTCCCATCATCCATCATCCATCTGTTCGACCAGCAGCAGTCTAGTTGTGTTGAGTGTTTTGGATAAGGTTAATTGAAGGTTAAGGTGTTTGAAAGTGTAGGTGGTATATTCCCACATGGTGTTACTTATTTAATGTTGATTAGTCAGAGCTGCTAACGACTGTCTTCTGTCTGTGCCTTGTCATCTCCGCAGCCTCATCAGAAGCTCAGCGCCTCCCTAAAGGAGAGGCTGAAGAGATCAAGACGTTCCTTCACCTCGCCCTTCTCTGTGGCCAAGCGCCTTTGTGTAGATGAGGAGGAAGGCCGACAAGTTCCAGCAGAACCCCTGGAGACACTTAATAACCCTCCACTGATCACACAGTGTGTTGATGTAAACAGAAATGAAGCGGGATCTGGGAGTCAAAGGTTTTCTGGAACGAATCCTGGACCAATACGCAATCCTTCAAAAGACTTAGCACAACGGGAGCAACTCAGCAGGGAGGTGAAAGACAAGACGGAGAAGCTGCGCAGACTCAAGATGGTTAAAATGTACAGAAGCAAGGTATCAGCTCACTGGAAGTCATCTAGGCTACTCCCAATAAAAACACAATTTCTGACATTTTATTGTCTTTTTCTGCAGAACGATTTAAGACAGCTCCAAACGTTGATTGACAAGTGGCGGAGTTGTTCTCAGGCGGCGTTGTACGAGCTCCAGTCAGAGGTGCCTATCGACGAACGGAAGGCCAGCATGTCTGAGCTGATCGACCTCTTCGGACTGGATGAAGGCATTCTGCACTTTGACCACACAGAGGAGGACTTCACCTCCTAAAAGAGCTTCATCATCAACAAATATTAATTATACTTCGTTCAAACTGTGTTTTATTTATTGCTGCTATGACATTTTCCTTTGAATGTTGAATTTACATGTTAAAACAAGATTGAACAACAACAAGTTAAGTTAGAAGAGAAGGCTGTGCTTAGTGTTTCATCATCTCAACCGATGGAAAATTCCTCATCATCTGTCGTTGGAGTTCAGCGTTGAGCTGAGCCAGTTCCTCTGCCTGTGCTTGGACAGTGTCCTTGAGCTTCCTTCTCCGTAAGACTGCCTGATAGCGTTCCTCTCTTTTTGCAAGCTCATTCTGGCCTGAACCTAAAAAAAAAAGTTCAAAGAGCCTCAATAAAAAATGACAACTTGGTGTTGGAGAAGTGACATTTTTTTTATTACCTGTTGCTTCATAGATGCGAGTCATGTCTGCCACTATCACCCGCATGTCCTGTATCTGCTCTTCTAACTCTGTATTCTTCTCAACTATTATTGCTGCTCGTTTATGAAGCTGTTCAATTTTCTGTTTTCGCAGCTGCAAGTCCTTCAGTTGAGCCTAAATGAATGGAATATCCTGTGCATATCATCTTCAGTACTAGTAGTACAGGGTGAATGACGAGTACACGTTATTTACCTTTTCCTGTAACATTTGAGACACCCGAGATCCACGATCTGTCCTGTTTATATACTGGAAGAAAACAAGAAACCTGTGATGAAAAAACAGTAGAAGTAACATAAAAGTCTTTATTCTTAGTTGGTGCTGCATTGGTGATGAGTGATCCCACAACAAAAACAGAATTTAATGCACAGGGGCACTCAGGATGGATTTGTTGGTGTTCTGAAACTTTGGTTTCAACGTGAAACAATGACAGGAAGCTGCATGCCGCAGCAAAACCACCTGAACTTCTTGCCAAGGAAAACTGGCATTGAGGCCTGGAGACACGTTTTGTGTGCCGTGCTCATCAGCTTGTTTTGAACGAGTGGATGACTCACTAGGGTCTTCATGTACTGTCTCGTTCCTAAACCTCCCTGTGATGTGTATAAGGGGTGAATGAACTGAAACCAGGTTATGATGAACGGCTGATGTGTTGAAAAGGAGATGAGGAATAGTTTTGACCAGTCTCAGGGAGCAGATCGAAAAGATGCCTGAAGAAAAAACGCCTTCGCATGAATCTGTTATGAAACACATCTGTACTCAGGTAGGGCAGCAGCTGTCTGCCCAGAAATCATCTGAGGCTGCCAAAAACAAAATACCTGCCTTAAGAACCGTGGCTGAGGCTTAGCCAGCTATGATAACAGGGTGAACTTTTGGTTGTTCCATCTCTATTTCAAAGCCTGAAAACGTGACATCTAATTAGCATGTCTGAACTAGAAAAGTACTCAGAGCTCAGACCTCCAGCAAGCAGCTCATTTCCACCCTTGTTGTGACTTCCACCCAATATTATCATCTACATTCATTTTATCTACTCTTAATCAATTCATTGATAATCGAAACATGACTCTGTCACTTATAGTCAAATAGTTAAAAAAATCTAAACATTAGCAACCTTGTTACAGAAATCACACACTCAGATCTCTATTTTATCTGTTTGTTCTCCTAATTATTATTCTAATTATCCCTGGGTGGGCTCCAACCCCCAACCTTTGGGTCAACAGCCAGACCCACTAACCACTGGACCACAGAGACAATCCACTGCTGCTATTGTGGAGTTCTAGACACAGATACTGCAAATGTCCCTATCTCACAATAAGGAAGAATGCTTCAACAGATTCCTGGACAAAGATGGTTCCAGAACATGACCAACATTTAATCATTCACAAACAAACAAAGAGACAAACAGATAAACAGAAAAAAACCTCCTTGGCGGAGGTAATTACACACTATGACTGTCTGACAGACTTTGCTGTTCAGAAAGTCTTTTTTCAGAGTGTATTGCCTCAGTGACACCAAGCTGGTATTTGAATTGGGCGTCTGGCGTGTTTGAGCAGCGACACTCACCTGCTTCTGCTCTTCAGTGAGGCGTAACCCCTGGATGGTCCTCACGTCGCTTTTGAGATTATTGATCTTCATCGTCCTCATGTTGTTTTCCCACTCCAGCTGGATGATGTCCTTACGTATGTCTTTTGTCCTCACCATGAAGGAAATCTTCTGCTCGCCAATGGTCTGATCAGACATCATACACGTTTTCTCACCTGATGAATTTCATGACTACACACATTTCAGTATGGGGAGACTGTTTTAGGAAGTGTGTGGAATAAACTGACCTGGATGACGCGGTTCAGGTCCTCCACGATAGTCCTGTGGAGAAGTATGGAGTCACTGTAGTCAGGAGCAAGACCTTTCGGAGACACCTCCACCTGGCCCTGTTTGAGAGGCAGTTGGACCATGGTGTCCATCAGGACTCGGTTCTTCTCTTTATGCAGACTAAGAGATCAGAAAAACAACACTGGATGACCATTTTTTTAATCAAGTAATCGGGCAAATTCATTTACGTTTATTAATCATATGCATCAGTATTTAACAGTGAAGTTATTATGTATTCAGGAGAAGTGTGAGACCTTTCAAGTTCGTCCCTGATATTTTTGATTTCCTCTTGAGCAGCCTTAGCTTCGTCTTTCCTGTTTTGCAGGAACGCCTGCATCTCCGCAAGAGTCAGTGCCGTTGCTCTTACCTGCGATGGATGTATCCAGCAGTTAAAACAAAAATAATGTGGTTAATTTCCATACAACTGGTAAATTGACGGTGGTGTCTTGTGATAGCGAACATAAGAACTAAAGTATGCTACAACTGTTGTCAAATTCCTCTGCCTGCATTTTCTCATTCTAAGAAATTGGCACAGGTGATGCATTTCTAACAGGCCGTGTCCTCATATTACCTTTTGTTCACTCTCTACTTTGTTTCTGCGAGCCGCACACAGCTTCTCCCACATTGATAGGTTCAAGACATCTGGCATATTCTCAGGTGCATCCAGCTCCTCCATGGCTGTCACCATTTTGTCAAGTCCATTTGGAGTGAGCGAAGCACACGTCTCCGGCCCTCTGAAAGAGTTGTTATCGGTTTGGGCCCTCATCTTCTGAAGCCTGTAGTGTTACAAACAAACGGGATCAGAGCAGCAAATGCAAAGATCCAAATCCAGGCACAAGTTTATGTTGAAAGTACCTGGGCCTCCGCTTGAAGAGTTTAAACAGCTGATCAACAATATGTTTTGGTGCATTAGCAAAATTCTTCTTGAAGTCTTTTTCAAGAACCTTTGGAGACACACGGGTGGTGTTATGGTATTAACTGTGACAGACTTTCACTGTCAAAATGATTTCTGCTCCATCAGCAGACTTACTTTGTCCTCAGCAACAAGGTCCTCATAAGTCTCATGATACAATTCTAATTCTGGTTCACGTTTCTTCACCACTTCTTCAATTTCATCCTGTGAGAGGAAAAGCATGTCAATAAAACCAGAGGGCCATAAATGGGAAACAGCGACTGGAAGCCAAACGGATTTGAATGCCACACAGGTTAGCTCTTGCAAAACATGCCAGTGCGATGGGACGATAGAATGAAAAAACAAAACATCTGAACCTCACAACAACAAAAAAAGACAGAATCTGACGTTCATAAATTCCTTCAGCATTATGCTTTCTGACCTTGTATGCCAACAGCTTTTCAAGTTTGAGCCTGAGCGCCACTTGTCGATTTCCCATCACCTCGTCCATGCGGACTGAATAAGCCAGATGAGTGATCTTGAGCTCCTCCTGTGAAATGCATCAAAAACACCAGGGGAAGGTTTTCTAAGGTGTCACACTATATCAGCTATTAGTCAGATATTCCAGGTAATCTAACTGAGAGATTTGTCATCGAATGGGTTGAATTCTTTGTCAGAAGGAGCCTGTGTGTGTGTGTGTGTGTGTGTGTGTGTGTGTGTGTGTGTGTGTGTGTGTGTGTGCTCACCTGCTGTACAGCCATTTCATACTTAATTTTATTCTCAAAAAGCCTTTTGAAGGTTTCATCGAACCGTTCTGTAGCATCCTTTGTGGCCGCCTGAAGTTTTTTCATTTCCACTTCTAATGACTGCAATTACAGTACAGACAGAGGAGTGTTTGTGGATCCCTGATGGGGAGAAAATCAAATCTCTGCGCGGCAAACACACAGGTGTGAATCATTTTTTTGCTCCAGTACCTTTTTGTATTTCTCCTTCTCCACGTTCAGCTCCTCAGCCTTCTTTTCATACTCTTTGTACTCCTTTCTTTCCTCCTCACTCCAGTCGGTGTGTGGTTTGGTCAAAGAAAACTCAGGAGGAGGTACTTCCTGAGGAGTAAATTCAATAGGAACTATGTGCCCTTCGTGTTGAGTTAGCAAAAAAAACAACTGACATGGCTTACAAAGGAATTCAAGGAACAAAAAAAATCCAAATAACTTGCTTTAAGGAAGAGAATTGCAATTTCCTGAGGGAACTCCTAAGTTCGATCTGATCTAATTACAGAAATGGCAGCAGGAGGTCATAATTGCTTCTAGAAAAACATTTTCAGCTTTAAGATAATAGTTTGGGTTATATCCACAAGCTGACTTTACCTTTTTGGATTAATATGTAATATACAGTATTTGACCAAAGTAAAATGAATACAAAAACATGACCCACCTTTAGCAGGAAGCCATCTTTTTTCATTTCTAATGATCCATCCATCATGTCATCAAGAGCCTTCTCTCTGATATTGTCACGCTGAAATAAAAAAACAACAACAATCGATCAGCAGAACTGTCAGCCACATTTTTCATTTCTGGTATTATATACATTATAAGTGTGCCCTAAAGCCACTAGGACGTTAGTAGTCAGTGTGTTGTCAGCAACAATCACAGATGCAGGCAGTACAAAGGGAAGAAAAACAAAACTGTATTTATTATGGCAACATACCTTGGCAGCCAAACGTCTTTCCTCTTCCAGCTTCTTCCTCTCCTCCTCCTTCCTCTTCTCTGGGCTGAGGTACTTTTCTACTTTTATCTGGAGCAGAACAAAGACAGTATTTCACTGGTAAACAGAAGCACAACACATTCCCACTTAATATCAGCCATGCTGCACATCTAAGCTGTTGCCAGTCGAGCGTCAACAGTGCTGATGTTTCACGTAACCTCTGAGTCGTCTACAGTGAACAGCTTCTCTGGCTTCTCGCTGGCGGTCACATCCGGCTCCCACAGGTCCCCCTTGATGCCTAGCTCCAACATAATATCCCTGATTTGCGTGTTCCTGTCTCTCAGTCGGTTGATCTCCTGCAACTTCTGCCTGTGTACGACGTCAAATTCAGCATTGAATGCTGTCTTTAATTTGTGTGTCACATCCTGTGAAGAGTTGAGGAGAAGTTGTAAAGTAGTATTTATGCCACATCTGCTGTTTTCCGATAAGACAAAATCACATTATGTCCCCACCTGTAGAAGAATGATCTGGTTGATCATCTGTTCGATGGTTTGCAGGCTGACCTGATCATACAGGTGAGGATGAGAGCAGCCTAACTCAGCGGAGAAGCTTCCTGTTACTATGACATCTTCTGCCTCATGCTCTTTGGCTTCCTGCTCGGGCTCGTTGGTGCTGGATTTCTCTAGTTGGCGCTGCTGCAGGTGAGGAATGAGGACAATTACTGAGAGCGAGGGGGCTGAAAGAAATGCTGAGCACTGGAACTGCAGCCATTCGTGAAAACTCTTTTTAGTCTGCACAGCCATAAATCTAGAAAAGGTTACACGCTGCTAGACGAGCATGCAGTCAGAGATGTGATTCAAGGCATTACATTCTTTTTCTCTGCAGTAAACTTGTTGAAAATAGTTTTGAATAGTTATTTTGAATAGTTATCAGGCTGTAAAAAACACTCATGTGAACTGATTTCTGTGACTAAAAAGATGAAACATCTGCTCACTGCGCAAACAGCCTTTTCCAGCACCCTTATATTCTCCACCCTGCGAAGGTCCTCCAACTCTCTCTCTGTTCGCTCTCTCATAGGATAGTTCCTCACCTCCCGGTCAGAGTAAAAGGCCTGTGGGAGACACAGAGACAAGAGAAGTTTCCACAAATCCACAAAATATAATGGTAACAAAGAACTGTAACACCTCAGTTTGACAGTTGCACCTTCACAGCTTTGCCTTTGACCTTCATCGAATCCCAGTGTTCTCTCTTCAGGACGTCACAGAGGTCAAGTTTCTCTTGATTCCTCCGTTCGCTTTCATTTCTCACCTACAATCAGAGATAGACTTTGTAATGATGTGAAAGATAAACTGGACAATTACTGTTTTTAATCACTGGAGCGGGCGTTACCCTGGAAACCTCTTGCTGCACCATGGAGTCTAATCTCATCTGCTCCTCCATGTCCAGGTTGAACTCCTTTAGCTCCAGACGTTCATTTTCTGGGACAGTCTCATTTTCACTGATCATCAGCCGGATCTAACGGGATAAAGGACTCTGTTTTGTCAGAACATTTGTGAAAACTGAACACAATTTGTTTAAATGTATATCTTGACGTGTCTATTTTGGATGTCAGGTACAGAAACATGAATGTTTTTTTTGTTTTTTGTTTTTTTTCCAATGTCTGAATGCATTTATATGTTAATCACCAGGACTGGATATTTAACATTGCTATCCAAAACCTTTTGGCGTGTGTGTGTATGTGTTGCCATGGATATTTAGCTGTGGAATAATTACAGGAATCAGGAGCAGCAGAAGATGTCAGTTTGTTGTTTTATAGGCAGAACTTTTGCTTGTCGTGATCCTGTTTCTGTGCAACAAAGTCTTAGATTCAAGTGAAAAAAACCTTTAAATTCTCTTACAGTGTCACGAATCACTTTCACTCTTTGCTTCAGTCTTATCTTTGTCTCATCATATTGCAGATCGGCCTTTTTCAAAATCTGTTTGACAGACATAGATTAAACATGGGTCAGATTGCATTAGGTTTAACAGCAACAGCTCAAAACAGTGCATCCTATCAAGCAGAGTCAGATGAAGTCCTCCCATTAAATTTGGCAAGAAAGTGCCTCTGCCCGTTTCCCATGAGTGAGTGTCAATGAGGCGTAAAATCCCACATGGGTGCCAAGACACTTTCGGAATCCTCCACCTGCTATGTTGTGATAAGGAGTATTTAAAGACATTCAGCATGATTTAAACTGCTTGTCACCACCACAAATGTTTGAGTATATTAGTCACTGACCGCCTCTTGTCTGCTTTCCAGCCAGGTCGGGTTTGAAGGCTGAGCAGGCATGAGGCTGTCACAACTCTCATCCTGCTCCGTCACATCCACAGATGCACCCCCACTGGTCTTAAAAAAAAAAAAAAAAGCGTGATGTGATTTGAAATGCTTATATTTGGATTCATCATTTCATACTGGATTCAATTCATTGGGACCTTTGATGGAAACTACACCTGGAAACAGAGAATATACAGATTCTATAGAGCTTGAGATTGTAGAGCGGCAGTCTAGTCCTTAAATAGAACAGAATTAAATAGAGTACAACGATTTACCTCGCTTTCCTCTGTTTTTTCAATGTCGGCTGGAGACGCCTGGTCCCACTCAGGCAAACTGATGAGGACGGGGTTCTCTGTGCTGAATACGTTACTCAACAAACAATCCCTGGACCGAATCCACTGAGAGGCTCTGTTTGCCTCAGCAGCATCCAAACCTTTGATTCTGCAGAAAAGACAATAACACAGATGGAAGTTAAAGACCCCCGTTAAACTGGTGCAACCATCTTTTTTATAATGGTTATTTACTGAATATGACTGCAGAAATGTACCGATTGAGGATCTTTCATCCAAATAGGGGTCACTAGTGAGTGTGGAAAAACACTGACGAGGGTAAAATGGTATTCATCTCCTGCCAGAAACGTTCCAAATACTTGTAGAATCTAATGATGATCCACCTATGTACAAAATGTCTATTTATGTTCCTCAGTGTTCTTGTTGAGAAAGAGGCCTGCCGAGCACAAACTATTTTGAACAAAAGGATTTTCCTATTGAAAGCATGAGCACCCTCTGCTGTTCACACACGTACACTGGTATGTTTGACCGCCTTACCTGAGACTGGTGCACACAACGGAGCCATCTTTGACACCAGTGGTGACGAGCACCTTGCTGTCTGCAGAAAAAGCCACACTCCAGCCTCCACCAAGATGGTTGGAATGACACTTTTTAGTTTTCACTTTTTCCTGAAGGATCAATATCATGATTTACACAATGACAACCTTCAAAAAATGTGAATAATACAGTTTTGGTAACATAGCTCCCACCATGGAGGCAGTCTGTCGTATGGTCAGTTGACCATATTGGCCAATTGAAGCCAACCATAGCTGGTGGGGGGAAAGCACAAGACAGGTAGAGCCCAGCGGATCGCCTTCCACTTCCTGTACTGGCTTCAGCTGGACCACCTGAGGACTGGAGAGGCTGCTTGTGTCCTCAGAGGAGGAATCATGCTGTGGCGTCATATGTGTCACAACACAGATTACACTATGAGATCACTGTTTGTACGGAAAAACGAACAAAACCAATGTGACAACAGAGAATACATTAGACAGTAGCAAACCTGTGCCAGCTGAAATCTCTGCAGAGTTTTCCTGCTGTGGCAGTAAGCGAATACCTCCTCTAGTCCAAGAACACAGGTTTTGACTGGATGAGGCACTTTGTATTTGGACACGTTCAGGATGTGACCAGACAGACAACCATACTGGTCAGCACAATCCACACCTACAGGACAGCAGACGCTCACTATACTGTTTTATTTACTTACAGATATACAGTATGTATTACTCTTGTCTCTCTATGGCTTCTATGTTGACCTACTGCAGGTAAATGTCTCTCTTCTGATTAAAGAACCTGAGTAGTCATGTCAGACCAATTGAACTGACCTGTCTTCAGCTTGGTGACTTCTAATCAGTTATCAAGAACAACAAACACACATATTAAACATCCTTTGTACTTTGTCATGAGCACCTCAGCCAATTACCTGTGAGGTCTGTGGCAGGCAGAGTAAGCAGTGCGAGAAGTCTGCCGTCAAGAGTGTCACCCTTCTCGCTGCTGCACAGCGCGAGAATCTTCACCTCCTCACTCTCCCTGATGCTCTGAGATGACAGAGACACCACTGGCCCGGGAACAACTGGAAAAGAACACAGTATGTTGGATGCACGTCCCTATTTAAGGTGTATTTCGTGTTCTGATATTTTCCAGGTAGGATTGATAATGTACCTGTGAATCCAATGACTGAAAATCCCTTAGATGGCTTTGCATCTAAAACATAGATATGCGTATCTGAGGCAGCAGCAAGAAGGTAGTGCCCTTCTGGATCAAATCTAAAGAAAAAGACACATACACATACATTTCACTCTGCTTTCCTGGCTGCTTCCATGGTAGGAATTACAAAGATGGAGGGTACTTACACAAGGTGAACCACAGGTTTGTGGTACAGATGAACCTGGTGGACCACGCGAGGCTGCTGCTTCCGGTTCAGGTCAATGAAGAGGATGTTTCCTGATGCTGTACCTACTGCTGCGTATTGAGCCACGGGGCAGCAGGACAGACTTGTCACCTGGACAGAAAAGATGTTGTGATTTCATAAATGAATCATTTGGGCATATGTGGGGTATTTATTGGACAGATTGTGGATTAAGGTGTCGTAATTTGTCATGAATCTGACCTCAGTTTGAAGAGAAAGTGAACTGAGGTGAACTCCGTCAGCAGACCACAGCAACAACTCTCCAGACTCCCTGACTGACTGCAACCAGCAGTCACAACGTACATCAGAAGAGTTGACATGACAACAGAACACATTGATTCTTCAGAAATATAAAACTATTTTACCACACAAATGTTCTTGTTCGACGGCAACCAAGCTGCTGCAATAAAGTTCCCACTGAAGATGTCCAGGATCTTCACAATACATTCTGAGTAGGATGGGCTCAACATATACATCTGTCCCTGAAGAAGAAATGGTGTGTTCGTGTTTTCTCATAACAAACCATTATTTGGTGGAATATCTCGTGTCCCTGTGTGCATTAAGCTCCACTCAGATGGTTTAAAATTCTCACCATGTTGGAATACAAGAGTAATGTTCCATCATCAGGGGAGGACATGACTGCTGTGACAAGTCCCTCCAGTGTCCATGATTGTGTGATGCTGATCTGAGCCTCTTTGATTTGCAGGCTGTGCACCACAGCCTCCTGGAAGTATGTTACATTGTTTTAAAAGTTGCATATACAGGTTGTCTGAGGCCTGAAACCACCAATAAGCATTAGATGAATTAGATGAATGCATTACTGTACATTGTGAGGGTGTCATAGTAAAACTCGTGATAGTAGGCTTGTACCTTCCCGATGACAATCAAGTGATTTCTGTGAAGAGCCAAAGCTTGAAAGTTGTTCTGCTTCAGTTCAGGAAGGGCATCGTCGGCTGAAATAAAAATTCATGATCACATTTCCTATCGTTTGTAGGGTATGGAACCTTTCAATGACCATCGTATGTAAGTGTTTGCATGTGTTGACCTGTGGGGTTGAAGAGCACAGAGACTGAGCGACTCTCTGGGTCAACAAGCAGCAGAAATCCTTCCTCACAGCCCACGTAGAGCTCTGATGTGGTTGTCCAGCAGATGGCAGTAGGAGTTAGACTGGCTTTGGTGCAAAGTTCAGTCTGTGGGATTCAGAATTGTTTCAGCTACATCACAAAGAAACGTTCACTGATGGAGTGATTGTGTGAGCACTGATGTGCAAATACCACAATGCGTTCTGCTTTTTCTCCCCTGACTCCGACAATGGCTGATGGTGGCATTTCTGGACCAAAATAGGTAAAATCTGAGTTGACAGTACGGGAGGTGGGCCACAGTCTCTGCTCCAAGGAACCATCTGTTGCTGGAAGCTCGATCACACTGAAATACCACATGAAAAAAACGGACTGATATAAATCCTACATGCTTGAATTTTACTACATTCTGCTGCTGGAAAAAAAAACAGATAAGCATGAAAAAGGATGGCACGGTGACATAATATCATTTACACGTTTCATTCTGTTTCTGCTCGTAAGACAGTTTAATTTCAGTTGAATAAGTGTGAATGATACCTTTGTGTGAGAATGTGAATGCTTTCACTCCTTTCAATATTCCATACAGTCAGTGATGATGTACCCAAAGCACAAAGCTGGAGCCAATTCAGAGGGTTGAATACCAGTGAAATCACATTCTGCCCAGCTTGAGAATGGGAACAAAGTACTTCAGCAGTTTCCCAGTTCCTGCATATTACAATGATTATTACAGAGTTGCTGGGCGTGTAATGCAAAATATGAGGTGTGTAACTTCACACCACTTACCACACAGTTATTGCATGGTCTGTGAGTGAGGAATAGCCTCCCAAATAAGGACCTCCATCACTTAGAGTCAGGGATGTGTAGTCCAGTTGTGCTACTCCTAACACGTTTGGGAAGATGGATGCAAACATCAATGTCAACACACATTACAAAATCAATGAAAAGACAGAATTTATTTATTCCATCATTCATTCATGTATAATTTCACATGGTGAACAGTTCATGACCCCTTACCTTTGAGTTTGTTCTTCAGCTGAAGCTCAGGGTATACGTACACAAATACAGATGGTGAGAGCTTCTGTTCTGAGAAAGCAAAGATACTGCTGCTGCCGTTTGCTGTCAAGGCCCCGACGCCTCTGCCAGGGCTCTCAAACACACTCTGCGCTTTGGTGTCCAGATCCAGGAAACACACATGACTCCCACTGGTGTAACATACGATTTTATCACACACGAACTCAATATTCTTGCGTGGGAGCCCTTGTATCCACCTGTGGAGAGGAATGCGTCAGTTAACCGTCAACGATGCACTCTGCTCTGACCGTCGTGACACGTGAATACAACAGGACACGGGGTTTGTAGCGGTGACAAACCTAATTTGTAATTGTCCGCTGGCACCAACCATTCTTAGGTAAACAGGAAAGAAGGAAAGTACTTGCAACGAGTTTTATCAAACTATGTTCGCCAGCAAACACAGGGAAGAGAGTTGTGCGTATCTTGGCAACCACAGTCCCCTCCCACTCCCCCCACCCCCCGCAAACACACGCCTCAGTTTATTGGCTGATACGTGTTCTGGGCCACGCCCACCACGGAAGTTCAATGCAACTATTCGAGCTTTGTATGCAACTTCAGCCACTTCAATCTCTCCTTCGTGGTTTGTGGAAGCGCTGCCAGGATATTTTCCTCCATTCACTTTCAATATGTCCACTGCCAAGTGTTTCGCCCAAGGTAAGACACTCATACGACAGCTATAAACGGAAAACATGGGGGCGTCGTTAGCAAGACAAGCTTTGAGGAGCACGCGCTAAAGCGGCTCCTGTTCCTGCCAGTGAAAGATTTTCATTTTTCACTGTGAACCATGGATTTAGAATGTAACTTCTAATAATGAGGGACTTGTACGGAATCTGTGACCAGTTGTATTTCCTTGGAACGTTTCCAATGGATAATCGATGTCCCGATGAAAAAGGCGGAACCAGTGACTTTTTTTTTGCCAAGTCATTCGTTGTGTAACATCTGTACAGCTGACTGTTCATATTGAATTAATCGGTCTAGATAATATATATGTACACAAATACATTTGAATATAACTAATGGTTTCGCTCATGAAGGACAAGATATAAAATGAGTTGAAAGACAAAGTCAATGATAATAGTTATTCAGATGCTGTCTGTTCCTCATGTTCTCCTAGATGTTTTTTGTTTCACATGTTTTTGTGTTAAATTCTGTTAAAATGCCTCATATTTTCACAGGGAGCGCTGCACCGGGCCCGGTGCCCAAAGGCCACATCAGACTTTACAGCATGAGGTTCTGTCCATTTGCCCAGCGAACCAGATTGGTTCTGAATGCCAAAGGAATCAAGTCAGTTAAGTTTCTTGATCCTTTATTTAACTGTTGCTAAAACATGGCAGACTTTAATGTTTAATTTGTTTTTCTCCATCAGACACGACACCATCAACATCCACCTGAAGGACAAACCTGACTGGTTCCTGGAGAAGAATCCCCTGGGTCTGGTGCCAACGCTGGAGACAGACGCAGGAGAGGTCATATATGAGTCTCCTATCACATGTGAATACCTGGATGAAGTTTACCCTGAGAGGAAGCTGCTGCCTTCCAGTCCCTTTGGCAAAGCTCAGCAGAAAATGATGATGGAACATTTCTCCAAGGTACTGTATCCTCACATGTGTATCCATGTCTGTTCGGTTCGGGTCTCCAACCATCACCAATCACTGCGTCACTGGTTTTCATAGATAACACCTTACTTCTACAAGATCCCAATGGGCAGAAAGAACGGCGACGATGTTTCAGGGCTGGAAGCTGAACTGAAAGAGAAGTTTTCCAAATTAAATGAAGTATGGTTCCTTCAGACATTCATCAGCAGCATTCTTCCCAAATATTTGTCCTCAGACATGAGTGTAATGATCTCTGAGCTGTCAATGTGGTGTTCTCACACTGATGAGACAGTGGTGATTTTGTTTCTTAGGACCTGGTTAATAAGAAGACCAAGTTCTTCGGTGGTGATTCCATGACAATGATTGATTATATGATGTGGCCGTGGTTTGAGAGACTGGAGATCTTCGAGCTGAAACAGTAAGTCCTCTTTTGGGAATAAATAGATTTTATTCGACCCACTTACTGTCACCTCAGGAGGTGGCAAACATGAGGCAAGTCCACAAAAAAAAGCAAAATAAACAGCATGAAATACTATCAGGATTTTATCTGAGGTCAGTGATTTCTGTTCTTTCCAGCTGCTTAGATGGCGCACCGGAGCTGACAAAGTGGACAGAGTGCATGTCAGAGGACCCCGCAGTAAAAGCCAGCATGCACAGCGTGGACACCTACAAGGCCTTTTACAAGACCTACATCGAGGGGAAACCCAACTACGACTACGGCCTGTAGACAGCAGTGTGCAGCACCCTTCAGCCGTCCAGTTTGTTTATGATATTTGTTCTCAACATTCAGCACTTATTTAGTTATTGAGAGATAAATAGGAAATCATCTTACTGGGAACAAAGCGTGTTAATTGTATGACACTAAAGTGCTTTTCACATTCATCATCCCACTTTTTCTACTCTGACTAAATGATGCTGGTTTGGTGTGTTAACATACAGCATTGTTTTTTTTCAGACGAGGCCACAGGGAGATCGTGTCGCTGTGTAAACAGAGTCTCTGCTGAAAAGTTGACATTGAAACGGTGTGAAATCTAACAGGCTAAAATAAAATTTGTGGAGAGCAATACAAAGTAGCATTCGGTTGAATATCACAAAATGCATTAGCTGCCATGAGATTTACTACAGAATGAATGAAAATAAAAAAAACAGTGCACACAATACACTGGCAAATTGCTGACTAATTTTTGATTTAGTCCTATTTAGTCCAGACATATGGTTCAGAAATATATATATATATACTAAGAGTATATATAATTCCATTAAGACTCAAAAGTTCTATATATGTGATTTCAATTTATTTAAATATGTCTTAACCTTTATTAAAGATACCCTTCTAAAATTCATCATAAAATAGTCGTTGACTTACACTGGTCAAACGTGCTAACTTCTAGTATCTAACTTCTGCGTCATCTAGACTGTCTGCTAAAGCGCCACTGGACAGCAGAGGTGTGTACTCTTGTATGAGCACAGTCAAATTCCTCAGTATCTCCTGGAAGTGCCTCTCTGTCGCTGCATAAAGGTCCCGCTGCAACACCAGACACCGGAACAGATTGACCGGCTCGGCTCTGCGAACCATCTCAGGAACCTGAACCTCGTCTGGCACTTTCCTGTTCCCGATCAGGACGTGAGGAAGTCTCTTCTCCTGGAGGCTCCTGCGCATGAAGCCGAGCACATCCCGAAGCCTTCGCTCTGTACACTCCACGCCCCACAGTGATGGACGTGTGTTCAGCAGCAGGTGCAACAGAACCGTCTTCCAGTGGTAGTTGGTTAAACCGTTTCTTCCTGTGAGTCCGATCTGCTTCCTGTGTAGGAACGTAACGATCCGAAGGCAATGTAAATGACAGGAACATTGTGGTAAGTGTTTAGCAAGGAGTTTTAACAAATTCCTCTCGTAAACGGCAAACGAGAGGGGCCAGTACGGGTCTGGAGAGTTGCCGCTATCTGACGGGAAGTGGGAGACAAAATAAGCGTCTGTATCCTCGAGCTGAACGACCGGTGTGAGGTTCATCACGATGAACTTCCCTGAACGGAAACGAATCTTCAAGGCACCGGCTGCATCCAGGCTGCGAAACGTGACCTCAAAGTCGTATTTGTGAGAGATGCGCCCCCACGCTTTGGTTACAGAAATCTGAAACCACTTCATGACTTGGTCTTTGGATAAGTACGGCGTGTTCTTGGAGCACAGCAGTTCGTCGAGGCCGCGGTCTGACGTGAGCGCATCATGTCGAGTGTGCAACAGACAGAGCATGTCCTCTCCCAGGTTGACGGAGCCACACAGACACCCCCCCTCATTCTCCACCGGCCGCATCACCTGGATGAACCCACAGCCGTGCATGTCAGGAGGCAGGTCACTGGAAGGATCACACCACGGACGGCACTGGAAGGAGAACGGCTCCGGGGGGGAGAAAGGAACGATGAGGTCGCACATCAGAGGCTTGGACACATTCCAAGACTCAAACATGCTTCCGATCCCGACAAAGTCCCCGACCTCCATGTCCGCCCGTCGGTCACAAACGCTCCTCAGTGATTCCAGCAGGTCGTCAGCAAAACCCTCGACAAACTCTCTCACCCTCCAGTTTTCGTGTGCTGAGTTATAGGTGCATCTGTCACAGAAGTTGTTCAGGGCGTCCTTGTCCAGTACCACTGTGTTGGGACTGATGGATCCACTCTCTGGAGACAGGTCTTCATCATCCAACAGCCGGGTTTCCACATCCGCAAAATCCAGCCTGCACATCTCAATGGTGAAGAATATGATGAAGGTCAAAGCACTCCAGAGGTGCCAAGGGTAAGCCTCCTCTTCCTGACTGGACTCCAGCTCTGAGAGCTCCTTCTCCAGCCTTGCCTGCTCCAGTCGCAGCCTCTCCTCGTGCTGGCGCATACGAGCCAGCAGCTCCTCGTCCTGTTCTGGAAGTGTGGAGTTTTCTTGAGGGAAGAGCAAGGGGTGGTTGAATATGGCAGCAGCCACGACCATACACACCCGAGCGATGGCCCCCTGCATCTTCAGACGGTTTCAACCGTTCACGTTTAAGCAGCGCGCAGACGTCCATGTAAGTGCATCTCACATCCTAAAGGAGAGGAAAAAAAAAAACACAAAGGGTGACTTAACTACATACGCAGAAGTTTGATAAAATAACTGTAAAGTCACTGCATGAAAAATGAGTACTTATATTTGTGAAGTACGGTACTCCACCCATCAGGGGGAAGTACAGATTGTACCTCTATATATAGACACAGTGTGTGACGCACTTCAGTATCTGACTGCAACATGGGAGGAAGGAAGATCGAGCCCTTTAGAGGACGACCACCTCTGTCAGATAACCAACACTATGCCTGCAAGCACTTACATCCTGTTATTTTATCCAAAAGAAAATGAAATCAGTATGTTCTGTGGCTGAAACAGACATGTCATCAGATAAACATGCAGTACGTTGTACAAGAGAGCATATTACATAAGACTCTTACAGCAGCTCTGCTGCGTTTTACTGTGAGAACAAAACAAGAGTCTTCAGCTGTTCTGAACAGAATCAGAAATGATTGACTGCGTGAAACTACAGTATGCAACGGGGATTCTCAGGGAACATAAGAAACGTCAGACATGAGCGTTGAAATAACACCAGTACTGGCTGCACGCATGTGAGGCCGCCGAGTCCCGCAAACTTCCCATGACTTCCTCTGCTGGATGCTTTCCAACACACACTGAGAAGTTGAATGTACAGGTTACAGAGGCAGCATGGCTACGACTGAATTCTTGTTGTCCAGTTTCAGTATGGTCCAGATGTTTAAACTCATATTCTTTATTTATACTGTCCTGGATTCACAGCTGTATGTTGTACATACAGTTCAATCAATACCTGATATGAAAGAATACAGGATGTCATAATTCCCATGAAGTAGTACAACGGTGTTGGAATATTCCGTGAATACACTGTATGCATAATACACTACAGACATAGTGCTTTTAATTAAAGCTATTTTAGGAGAATGAGTTCAAAGGTAGTAAGAGGGCTATTTAGACTAAGATTAAAGATTTGATGTGTTTATTTTTGTTCTTTTTTCCTGTGTGTTCCCACTGTTCTCCTCTCTCGCTGTACAAATACACTTCACTCTCCATGTACTATCCAGTGAGCTCAGGCTGTTTGGAAAAATGTAACCAAACTCACCCACAATGACATGACTGTACTAACACGGTGATGTGGTTCGACACGTTGCCAAGTTACCTCCTTGGTTGCCCTAGCAACATAATAAAGATCGTGGAGATGACCAGATCCAGACACAACATGAGACACCTGTGACAGGTTGGTGTTGTTATAAATGCGCAGTGTGTGTGGAGTTTAGAGGAAAAGCAGATCAAATGTTTGTTGAAAGGATCATTTGACAGGAAACTTGGTCCGCTCGTCCGAGTCTTTAGAGGAAGTTTGGCCAGAGGCTACAAACGCTGTTAAAAGCTGTTAAACTTACCTTGAGGCTGATTTCTGGTCAGGAGCTGGATGGAAAACATCATCTGAAGAGGTCTCAGTCGGAAATTTCCTCAAACACACTCATGGCCAGGGCACGCGCTCGGACGGTTTCTACAGCTTCGCGCACATTTCCTGCCTGAGACTCCGCCCATCCTGAGACTCCGCCCACCCCGAGGCACCGCCCAGGTTCCCTGCTCCCACAAGAACGTTCACACATTCAACACCCAGCACGTCAGACCTTTGAATACACTCTGCAAGACAACATTAAAACTAACCAACTATGTTGGCCCAGAATGCATGAAAAACATGTCCAGCAGCTACTAGTAGGGTTATTACAATTATGACAGTGAACCTACATGTATGGTGAAGATGAATGAATGTATGGATGAATTAATTATTCGTCAGTTGTGCTGGACACCCTGGAAGTGCCAGAGTACCCGGAGAGAACCCATGCAGACATGGGAGAGGATGCAAACTGAACACAGAAAGATCACCTGAACCGGGGACCTTCTCGCTATGAGGCACCGCATGACCCTGAGGGAGTGAATAATAATAATAATGACTAAAGTTAAAACAATGAATACTTCAACATCTGCAGGGAAGGAAATCCTCAACACATGTCAAATCAATTAAATCTGAAAATGTGTGATTATTATCTGTTATTAATCTATTATTATCTGTTATTAATCTATTATTATCTGTTATTAGAACACAGCCCCAGTTCTCTGTATGTCGTCTATTTCAGCAGAAAATGATCACAAGGAGACTTTTGCAAATGATTTATTCAGCTTAATGAATTAAATGGAATCAACATGTCTCAGTTCTTATCCTCTTTAACACCTTGTCACATTTTCACGACAACAACTTTCGATCATGTCAAATTCCAAATGAGGAAATGTGTGGTGAAATCTATGATGCAATCATGCTTCTGCATCCCATCCTTACATAAGTAGCCGTGTATTGGTTCTCTCCCCTCAGTCTGCAGAGATGACAGACTCAGAGAGGACTAAGAGGCTTTTTTTGCAGAACATTTGGGAATGCTTACAAGAACAGGGCCTCTTAAAATCTCCCTTTTTCCCAGTCGTATTCTCAGTGACAGTTTACCTGTGCTGCTGCATCCCTTATATGTGTCTGGATGCGCTTTCTTCCAGACTGATCATAATACGTCGTTGTCAGATCCAGCCTCAAAGCAAGGTGACACAGGTAATGGTCTGGAGGTGTTTGTGCAAAATTCTACGCAATCATGTTTGTTTTATTTTCCCGCTTTCTGTTGCGTACTGGTACTGGAGACCTGTGACCTCTCCTCCGCTGGCCCCTGAGATGCCAGTGGTGGTAAAGGATGTATTGGCCTGCCTCCTCTTGTTTGACACGCAGTACTTTTTGTGGCATGTGCTCCATCACAAAGTGCCCTGGCTCTACCGGTCCTTCCACAGGGAGCACCACCGCTACACAGCCACCTTCTCCCTGATGACTGAGAACACAGGAGTCTGGGAGATGCTGAGCCTCAGCTTCTTCTCGACTGTGAACCCGGTGCTGCTGGACTGCCACCCGCTCACCGAGATGATCTTCTTCATCACTAACATTTATCTGTCTGTGGAGGCTCACTCAGGCTACGACTTTCCCTTCTCGCCACACAGATTGGTTCCCTTCGGTCTGTACGGAGGAGCTCAGCATCACGACCTCCACCACCTGGAATTCAGAGTGAACTATGCGCCATACTTCACACACTGGGACAAACTTTTAGGATCATTGCATAGAAAAAACACATGGAACAAATCAAGAGAGACATTGTGAACCATTCAAAAAGACTTTTTATGAGATTCCGTATCCTCATATTCAATTCAACTCCATCTTTCCAAAGCAGTGTTTAATACTCTTTCATGTATCTGCATTTTTACAGCAAATGACTTGTGCCACTGATACTAAAGCCTTGTGGTTTGTTAATTGTGAAAAAGAACTTGTTGCTAGATATTATATTACATTAATATAAGCCAAGCTGTTGTTGTTTATCTTTGTTCACCCAGAACTTCAAGTGCATCTCGTAATGTAGTTCAACCACTGTGAGAGTGTAGCTGTCCTGTAGATATGAAGGTGGAACAGATAAATGAAACAAAATACTTCTACCTTTGCTCTTTCACTTTCCTTTAAAGCATTCCAGATCATTCCACATCTACCATTAGTAGAAGTGTTAAACATCAATTATAATGTAAAATTAAATTGTGGTAGTGAAGTAAACGTGTGATGTTTGCACATGAACCTTTTATTTACTTGCAATAAGTTTCACAAGCAGATGCACAATGTATTTCCAGGAAAGAGAGATTATATGGGGGGTGTGTTCTAAATCTTCTTCTCACTGTGCAGACTGATGTGCAAAGTAGGAACTCTGAACACTAATAATGAGAAATGAAAGCCGATGAGCTAATGAGGAAAACCCCTGAATCAAAAAAAGACGGGCTTCCTTCCTCTTAACCACATAGGACCATGTCTGGGAAACAAGTCATTCCGAAAAATAAAAGATGGTCAGTTTAACGGGAATGCAATGCACAGTAATTTGAATTTAAAGGCACATTGTGTGTCTTCAGTGACAGTTAGGTGACTTGACTCGATGAACTCAGGAGTAAAAGCAGTGACACCCTCGCAGGTTCGGGTGCAAAAGCTGATTGGAGGATTCAGTTTGCACATGCCCACAAATGTGTATGTTCATCCAAACAACAAAAACAAAATGAAATGCAGTTTCTGGGTGTGATGAGTCGTTTTAATTCTCTTTGGGGGAATAATAAATATAAATGTAAACTCCTTGTAATGAATTTGCACGTTTATTGTTCAATGTGCTGTGCTCATGTAAAGAGAATCTACAGTCATCTACAGAACCTCATTCACTCATTTCATTAATCTTATATTTTGTACAAGCCACATCGCAACATGTAATAAAATAGCAACCTGTGCTGTGATGAATGTGCATATACTGTATATGCACACACATCAACGTGCGTCATCATCAATGTAAATGTGACTGTATGACTCTACCTGCTACTACTACTACTACTACTACGACTACTACTATTATTACTACTACTACTCCACACACAGGAGCTCAGCATGGATGACTAGGACTCACAGGGATCAAACGCGTGTCATATGGAGGCAGCGTGGACAATTTGCACAGAAAAACGGCTCACAAACCAACTGTGACTTGGTTCTCATTGTTCATTCGACTCATTCACAAACGTCCCGTCTCTTTCACCCAGGATTTGTGACACGGTCCCACATCTTACCCTCTATACTGTAACTGTGGATTTGGTTTTCGCCACAATTCTTCTCCGGCCATCAATGTCCACTCTCAGTGTTTAGGTTCTATCCTTCTCAAATGAACTCACATTAGACTGTTTGCACTGTGAGGTGTTGTCAGCTCATCACACTATGGGATTCACACAGGAGGCAGAATTTGGAAACATGTAAAAGGTTCTCACAGAGCACACATTCAATTCCTGGACAATATTTCATTCACCTGCTCTGCTTTGCCCCTTTTTCCAATCTTCTGAAGGATCTGTACTAAGTTCTTGGGTGCGTCCCTGCCCTGATTCTCTGCCCAGATGCGCAGTAACTGAATTGTCTGTTCACGACTGTCCCTGGGGTGGTTCATTTGACAAGAGTCAATTACTGCTTCTTTAATGCTGCTGTGCATCGCCACTTCTTTCATGTCCTTCCATCCCAGCTCATCCACAATGTCATACATGTGAGGAGAGAGATCCACATCTGAAAAACAGAAAGAAACATGTGCAACACTTGTGCAACAATAAATACGAAATCCTGGCTGATCATCCGGGGATACTTAGATTTAACTGAATTGTAACATACCGAAAAAGTAATTTAAAAAAGTAATGAATGTTTAACATCAAATCAATAACAATCACTATCTCTATGCAATTCCATTATCTTTTAATAATAAAAAAAAACGCTTCTTACCTTGTCTTATAAGCTGCATTTCCTGGACAGGAGAAGTAAATAAGTCACATATGTCACATAACAACGGCACAAGCACCAGAACCACACAGACAACTAACCTGTACATCCTAGAGCAGCTATGCCAACAATAAAAGAGAAACACAACAGTATTTATCATGAACACACTCTTTGCACCAAGACATGTAATGTCTAAACATGACGTGTCGGTCGGACATAGTCAGTTTCAGAACTCACACACACTGTGAGGACACACAGGTATAACACTGGCTTCTAACAAAATGTACTGTTTGTTTCTAAAACAGCAGCTGTGTTTCACCTAATCCGTTGGAACGTTTTGGGCCTTTACATGGTCTTGATGGTTCCCAAAGCCTCATTCACATGTCACAATTGCATTTAACTATAGGAAAAGTAACACACACTCAGTAATCACAATGGAAGACAAACTTACCGTCTCATTTTCAGCAACTTTTGGGAGTTCTTCTTTGTTGGCTTCTTCTTTTCCTTGTGAGAAAATACAAATATGGCATAGTATCCATATTTCACACAAACATGTATTCAGTCTGGAATCAAGCAGATCCTTCAGAACACGTTCTGCATGTTGCAGCTTGGCTGAGGGATGTATGAGGTTCTTTGGCCCTCTGCTGGTCACATTACTCACAGACGTTTAGCTGTACAAATACTCACGTGATCGTCTCTTTCTCCAAAAGACCACACCAGTGACTAACAGTGCGATAACTACTGCAACTGCACAAACTGAGCCGATTACGGCCCCTACATTATTCCCATCTGAAACACAAGAACAACAGCATTATCCCCAATCTTCATCATTAATACAAAAAAATTGTATATTTCGAAGCTGTTTGAAGGATGATACCATTTGGCTCTACAGGGCTGCAAAGTTTGCAGTTTTCTTCTGTGCCACTACTGCAGTAGTGATGCTCTTTACAGCGACACTTTGCATCTCTAGCAGGGGTGCAGGGTGAGGCCAGCTCCAGATTGGCTAAAATGAAAGTATATGGACACTGACATGAAGACATTTTATCCAAATGAGACTGAATCTGTAGGTTTAATTTCTATTACTGTGTTGGAATAAGTTATCCACAATTTACTGTGGATTTCTGAACTCAAAGAAATTTACTCCTTGAGTGCTCAGTCGTCATAAATAAACTGCTTTTGTTTGATATTAAAATATGTGTAAGTACTGTGTGGAACTGATTAAAGTAGCAGCTGCTGCAGCACGTCAGTTATTTGTTTTATATGAAAACTGAATATTGTTCAACATCAATGAACATCTCTATCCAATAAAATTACAAATTTGGTCTAAACTTTGGTCGCTTTGTCCTGCATCATGTAACAGCGAGAGATTTTAACGAGTGTATTCCTAATCTGGGATTACCACCACCCCAAACTATTTGATGAAAAGTGTGTCGGTTTCATATCGATATCTGATTTGTATGTTTAATCAAAACCATTATTTTCACACTCGTGGTACCGTTGACATGGGAGCAGGATGTGCAGAGTTCACAGGTCAACTCGGCATTAGGGTGACCGCTGTATCTTTCAGGCCCACATGGTTCACACACTCGATCATCTTGAGTGGAGCTGCAGTGCGTCTTCAGATGGTGTCCTGCAGTATGAAGACACAGGATTCCTTCAATCTGGGTCAGCGGAACATGCACATTTTGTCCTGCCTATGTTCAAATTGTCATTTAAAAACTGAATATTCATGAGTGTCTTGCTTCTACCATACCATGACCATGATACCATGACCTGGATGACTGAGAACCTTCACAGACTATATTCATGAGTATATCTCAGTGTACGTGACAAACTATATGGTTTGACATAAAGTAAAAATACACTTAAGTAATTCAAGTTAATTATAGAGTTTTTGTAAGTGAAACAAATAATATGATAAAAATGTATTTGGAAATTCAGTTTTCATGACTTTTCCATGTGAAGCAAAAACATATACTTCATTTGTTATGTAAAACTTGTATAGACACAGTTATGCAGTTTTTTATGATGAACATGAATCTACTAATATCATTAAGTCAGACATAAACACAGATTTTCACATTCTAGGTAGAGTTTGGTCCATGACAGCAAAGAGTCAAGTTAATACATAATATTGTACATCAGCCACATCGGCCTTAGATGAGCTGCTGACTGAGGGACACAACAGTACATGGTCATTTCCATGAAGGAGACAGCTTTCACTTTCACCTGGAGGACACAGGCAGCAGGTCCTCTGCTGGTGTTCGTAGGTTCCATCGGCACACAGCTGCCTCCTCCTCAGCTGCCTCCTCCCCGCTGCCCCCACTTCACTGACGCTGCTGCTGTATTTAGATCAAATGATGATCCACACATGAGCAGCTCGATGAATGGAATACAATCCAACTATCTAAAAATGCACCGTGTCGATTGTAAAACAAAACATGTTTAACACTGTCAAATTACTGTCCAGAACAAAACGAAACCGGAAGAACTAACTACCTATATGACAACAGCGAAATTAAAGTTATGTCAACACAAAGTCAGTCTGTCATTTAGGAGTTCTACTCAACTTTACTTACAGTGACAAGTGGAAAGGAACCAAAATAAAGATGAGAATCCAGGAAGCGAACATGTTTGAATCAGACGCCGACGTCCTGACTTCTTCAGTGACGGCGCCTCACTCACAACGCATGCGCAGAACGGGGGTTGTTTCCTGGCAACGGTCAAAAATAAAAGCAACAAAAACTTTGCGTATTTAACCTTTCTGATCTAATCTACCGTCTGAACAAAAAAGAAAATAAAATAAAACATTTTGTATTTAATAACTATCAAACAAAATTGAAATATTATTGTAAATGGATATAAAATTGCTGGTGGAGGTGAATTATATATACATTTATTTAATGCAGGTTTCAAATTATTGAATGTTAACAAACTTTTCTATCTGTAATACCTCAACAGTAAAGAGATAGGACTTTTGCAAAATGTCCAATTGATTCATTATTATTTTTATGCTTTTCAATTAAACAAAGACCCGCAATATTTGAAACACTGTTAAAACAGAAGAAAAAATGCAAAAACACAACTTTTTATGAGTGATTGGACAAATCATCCACAATTGTTTGTATTCACTTTGTAATGTATATGTTGTTATGTAATGAATCATTGAATTACATCTACATAGTATGCTGGTTTCCAATGGACCACTAGGAGGTGTCGTTGTTCTTTGTTTACTATCATAACGCTGAAAATCAAGAGAGTCCTTTCTTTTTAAATTGTTACATGAATTATTATTATTGTTGTTGTTGTTGTTGTTGTTATTATTATTATTATTATTATTATTATTATTATTATTATTATTATTATTATAACATTCAGCATCATCATCCTTGCTGATCTTGTGCTGTGTACATTAAAATAATCACATTAAACATTTTGCACTAATGTGTAAATGCCTGCACAGACATGCTAGCATGTTAGCATGCTGGTTTTGTCCAGAACATTGTGGTGCCTCAATGCTTCTTCTCGCTTTATTTTTTGATTGATTGATTGATTTGATTTGATTTTTAGCTACTTCTCTTTCCTCAAACACTAATTCTGAGAGGAAACTCTCACATTCACATACTGGTTTAGTTTCTTTAAGGTTGAGAGGGACCAAACTGCAGAGGCCTGAGGAAATGCTTGGTTGGCATCACAGCTAACTAACCAGTGGTTGATTGATGTCAGGTTTAGTAATCACTCGAATTGTATTTGTTGATGATCACTGTGGACAGCATTACCCGGTTTTACATATGCTTTAAATCATTTGGAGCACATTTGTGTTGTGTAGAGAAGATGTCATCCAAGATATATGATGGTCACAACCCCGTTCTAATACCAGCGTATCAAACTGTTGGCAGAAGGCCACAATGAGCACTTTATTCTCTTCCATTCAGCTGTAACGAAACCCGATCTGTAAAATCACCACCAGACTAGTGCATCTCCTAAATTTCAGCTTTATGAAAAGATATTTTCACCCATGGCCAACGTGTTCTGCCTGCCATTGACCCCCAGGTCATAATACAGTCAGAGCTCCACAGCGAAAGAGGGGGAGAAAAATAAAATAGCATAAGACAATGTTTTTGTTGTGAGGAGGAAGCCGCTGGAAGGGACTGCACTGCAGAGCCTCCCCAAGGACGGAGAAGAAGAAGAAGGAGGAGATGAAGCTGGGATCCAGGAGGTACCATCTCTTCTCTTCAGGGTAAAAGAAACTTACAGAGAAGCTTCTGTGTTTGCGAATCCCTCTGTAAGCATGTTAATTATAGATATAGATTGAACTATAGCCACAATGATTAGTCTTTTTTTGGAAATTGGGTCACAGCAGTGCTACCTGCTTTTTTCTTTTTTTTTCTTTTTACCAGAAGCCGACTGCACGCATGTCATAACACTTTCCTTTCATGTTTCTTTACTTGCCGCACCTCGTTTATAGAGCCAAAGCTTTCAGGCCTACAGGTAGAAATCATGAAGCATGAATGTGAATTGAAAGATGATATTTCCAAAGAGATTGGATTTGTTCTTTCAAGTCACAATAGTTATACTACTGCGACTTTGACATTTAAACACAACTGCTGTGACAGTTTTACGTCTGGAAGGGACGTTTTTTGGCAACACTGAACTTTGAAAGGCCTCTGCATTTGTGTCCTCGTGTTCCTCGTGAAACTGGACTCATGCCGATTCTGTTCATGTGCTCGGGATTTTGAAAGAGGAAATAACTCATGTGAGATGTACGCCTGTGTACCTTGTGACACGCTTTATGTCCTGTAAAGAAGAATCTGGGACTGGTGGTGATGCTTCTCCACACACAGAACAGGAAGAGCGTCACGCTGCTCTTCAGCTACAGGAAATAACCTCAGTGTCGATGACGCAGGTCTCGGGGGAAAGCTCAGAACGTTCTATACATCTGAGGCTTTCTGTGCACTCCGTGAGCCATGCAAGGGCATGCAACATGTTGCAGCACGAACACACAGACATTCACTAATCACAGCTAAAGTTTTTTTTAATACTACACATGAAAATTAAGGATTGTGTTAATCACCAAATCGTCAAAAAAAAAAATAAAAATAGAAGCACAGTATTACCATGTCTTTCCTCTCCCTCGGCACAAGCTTACACACTTTGAACACAAACTAGATGAAAGGAGTAAATCTGTAAAGCTGACACTAGACGATACGTCTGCGTAGAGAGATTTCCCCCAGCAACACGTCCAGCGGTTTGCCTAATTAGAGCTGAGTGTGTCTGTGGGCAAGAGAAGCTGCGCCTGTTCATGGTGGGGGGATTTGGCCAGGAGCATTCACTCAGTGGGCTGAGGACAATGAAGAGGAGCGCCGACTGGATGTCTTGTTCCAAACTGAGCTGAGAGCTTTTCTCCAGCAAGAATAATTCCATTTGAATATCCACAGAGATGGATTTATTGCAACTATTGGCATTGGAAATATCCGGTAAGGGACTTAATCAAAAGTGTTCGGCTAAGCTTAGCCTGTAGTCTACGCCGAACTGATCTCAGCCGTGCCTGTCCTGTCCTTTACCTGTCCCCTCTGTCCTCTGAGTGGGCGCGTTTTACTCATAAGTCCTTTGTGTAAACAAACATGAGGGGTGTCCCCCTGCCTTTCCCCTGCAGATTATGTGAAAGTTTTTTTTAAGTCTGTGGTCGTCATACTCCCTTGTAATAATGAAAGCTGTCATCTATTTTTGAGCTGGTAGATAGATTCTCTGAGAATTCACACGGAAGACAACTTATTGTTATCTTATCAAGAAGTACAATTTGACGATGCATTGTAGCTGATGGGAGCTGCTGATTAGGGTGTCGCCCACTGGTGGTGTCCCATGAAACGTCAGGGAGGCTCCTTGTTAGATCTAGAACACACTGGAGGGGTTATGTAGCTCATCTGTCCTGTGAACACTTCCCAGGATGAGATGGAGTGCAATGGAGAGAAGAGGGATGTTCTCTGCTGTAGCTAGTGAATCCACAGATCCTACTGAGGCAACAGGAAACTTTTCAACATTAACGTACAAAGCTATCACATCCCACTCACCAGCCTGGAAAATATTAACCTTTTTCGTCTGATGCCATCTTTTCATCCAACTTCATGCATCGTGCTTGCATGACTGCAGACATACGCCACATTACGCACACTAAATACCTGTTGTATGTACACACAGATTCACACAATGAAACATTCAGACACTTGAGGGGCCGCAGAAATCTCAGAGGATCTTGAGAGAATTCAGGGAGTGGAGAGTCATTTGGGTAAAAAAAGAGCAATCTGCAGGAAATGAGAATCACTGACCCTCCCCTGTGACTGAATCTACTTGTATAATCTGAGCCTGAAATCAGTTGGAAGAATAAAGAAAATAGAGAAAGTTCGCTGGAGAGGGGGAAATGTTTGAACGCCTATAAATAGACAGCCCACGTTTGATTCTGGAAGGCGTGCAGTCATTTATTATTCAGCTTCATTTTGAGCCGTGTTTATCACATGGAATGAGTAAAACACACTTTACACTTGACACTTTACAAGCCTGCACTCGAGATGAATTCATAGACAATGGCAGATTTAAACACAGAATTGTATTTATGAATATTTCTTTTGGGTAAATAAACTCTGACTGGAATGCTACATTTGCCCAAAAAGTTGCACAATAAAACAGCATCTGATTCCCACTCATCTTCTCGTATTCGGTAGGCGACCTGAGTACTTGTCTGATCAGCACCTATAAGCCATCTGCTTTGTGCAGTTTGACGATCCACAGACAAAGGGGATTTATAGAGGCCCCTCAAATCCTCTTTATCAAAGATTTTTAGCACAACCAACAGTGAAAGAAGGAGGTGCCGTTGTAGTTTGAGGCATTAACGAAACAAACAGTATATTGCGAACATGAAGAGAAGGAAGCCTCTTGCGTTGAGGAGGTGCAAGAGGCCTCATTCATAATTCAGAGGCGTCGCAGCGATATGAGAGAGGAGGACGCATCTGTCTGCATTATGCCAGCGTTGCCTCTGCGTTGCATCACTCTCCCGGGTGGTTCGTTTTCGAGAGTTTAATACGCTCACTATCAGTTGAGCTCTGGCTGTGGTCTAATTTCAGCCTCAGATAAGAGCCTTTATTTGTCACAGCCCCTTTGCCCTGTCACACAGCCTGGAGGTGCCCTCTTAGCCTAACATCTTTGAAGGAGTGCTGACTGGATGAGCTCTGCTGTTTGTCTAGATGCTACAGTTCCACGTGCAGCATCACAAGTAAAGCTATTATGAACCCTCAACGCTAACTTGAGACCCATCCCCCACACACGCATGTATAGCTGTCTCCCCTCACAAAGGGAGGCGCATGTGCCTTAATACACACACACACACACACACACACACACACACACACACACACACACACACACAGCTGGCTGCTGGTCCGTCTGACCTACTTTATTTCTGTAGGCTGCTCTAATGGAGAGAGCGAGTGTGGTGTACTATCTGACTACATCTGATTTGCATTTCTGCCTTGTCACGGACAGATGGCACCAGAGGTCGAGAGCATAGCTCTTTGGAGGCCCTCACACACACACACACACACACACACACACACACACACACACACACACACACACACACACACAGCACATACTGCACGTATGCACACACTTGCAGCGTGTTAAATGAAGAGATACCAGCAGGTGTGTGCATGAAGGACACACAAGCTGCATGTGACATACTGAGCTCACTTGAGAAGGGGTGAGAACGTGTTTTGAGTCGTAGGATTTCGGTTCACACCCTGTGCGCTTGCAGCATTCATGCATAATAGGAAGGAAGTGATGAATCACATGCAATTATATGAGTTGGTTGTGTGTTCTGGTACAGAAACACACACACACACTCTCCCTCTAGAAATCACAGAGGAAGCAAGCAGACACAAGACCTCTGCCCCTTGTCGTCTTCCATCTAATGACAACTATGTCATGTTTGAAATTGTTTAGAAAGAACATAATTTGGGAATATAATTAGGAGTAATTTGGCACTAGGACATGTTAGAGACAATAGAGATAACACTGTGCAGCTTCTGCAGTTTTTACGGCATCTGATCGAATCGAGATTTCTGTTCCACACAATCAATAGAAGATGACTTAAAGGTGCATTCGATTAATCTGATTGCACCGAAACATTGTCCTGCCCAGTTGGAAAGTGAATTTTCACAGATATGTGTGTGTGTGTGTGTGTTCTGATGTATGTGAATGCACATGACATTTATTTAAATATGTCAGCATTTTTCTCTTGCATGTCATGTGTGACCCATATGATAGATGTACAAAATGTAAGAGTTAATACAGCTGATGTGGCACACACACACACACACACACACAATGCGAGAGAGAGAGAGTTCATGTGCAAACACAAGCCATCGGTCTTTGTTTGGAGACAGGAAACATCAGGGTGTGCTCCCACTCTCTTTCTCTCTTTACCGCTCTCTCTTTCACATACACACACATTTACCGTTACTTAAGGGTGTGAGGAGATTTTCCATGTGGTTTGAGCGGCAGGGCTTTGCAGTAGTAAAGTATGAATATTTTTCGCTCTTTGTAAAGACACATGGCTTAAGTGGCGAAGGACTGAGACCAATTAGTCTGAGGCTGGTTGAAGTAGTGAGCCAAAAAAGAATCGCACAAAAAAACAAACAAAAAAAACACCACAGGACTTTTCCACGTATCAACAGATCAACAGATGACAACAGTGGCATAATTCTAGAACCAGAATTAAGCGCTAATATCAAACAGAATGCTATTTGTGCCTGAAATTCCCGTTTCCTTCTTTCTCCGTCTTTCACGTTTTTCTTTGACACGACCATCTCCTCTGACTCATCCGTCAAGTCTCAAGTGAATTGCGGTGAACCGCTGTCGAATTCACTCTTCCTTTTTCTATCCTTTTCCTCCCCTGTATCTCGCTTTTCACCTCTTTCCTTTTCAGTTTGCGCTGCGGCCGTCTCCCCTTAGGAGAGGTTAAGTTCTAGTTCAATATAGGCAGTTTTAAATAGTGCATATTTCCAATGAAATATGAATGCGCTAGCTGCTCAGGAAAAGAAAATATAGTAAATTATACAGAGACTGTCAATCTATTCAGGAGAAATAGTTACATATTTGGCTGCATATGTGTAAAAAGGGTTGAAATATTTCATGCGGCTCGACGAGCGATCGAGTCTTTAACTTGCTAGGAGCTAAATGTACCATTGGTGCTCCAGTTTCAAAGTGTTCGCTGAGCAAAAATCAATGTTTCCTCACGTTGCTTCAGTTCCTTAATTCAGGTAATACAAGGTCCCTGAGGTCAGAGGAGAAGTGTATTGAGCAGTTCTCTGACGGGAGCTGCTCGCCTTCACATGATTCACATTCTCTGCCTTTATTTAGTCACTTTAGTCATAACTCTTGACAGCTCCACACAAGAATCATCCTCACTTGAGGTGGTTTATGTGACAGGCTCAGGGACGGCCACATTGTGTGCTGTCACTTCACACCGACAATTGTGTCATTTTCACCTCAAAACCTGTTAGCCACGCAACAGTTTTGGCATCTTGTGTCTCACTTAATAACCTGAAACGGATGCAAGTGGAACCGACGTAAGCGCGTGTGTTTATCTGTTATTGTCCGTTGGTGTCTGTTGGTGTGTGTGTGGCTACATGTACTGTGTGTTTTGGACACTGTGGGTGGGTACTTCATGCCATGAATGTGGATCATATGCATGTGTGTGTGTGTTCCCATTTGATAGCTGCTTGCTATCAGTGTTTGTTTGGGGTTAAAAGCCCCTGTCTCCGAGGGTGTTAGCGGGGGTCATCTAAACCGGATCTGCAGTAGAGTCGCTTGAGAGGCAGAAGCATAATCTGCGGCTGGCTTTGTGCTCCCAGATTAAAGTGATGATGTTTAAACCTTTCTCACGGCCACAATATGCCTTCGATTCCCTCATTGCTACTCAGTATGTGTGTGACAGGAGATCCACACTGCCGGGTTCAAGGAAAGGACACCTTCCTTGCTATTTATGAAACTGGGAGCTTTAGCACATTATCTGAGACGACGTATGCATGTTCTATTCATCTATTAATTTGCAATCAGCATGGTGTAGCTATAGCATATCTTCTCCAGTGTTTGAGGGGAAACAGCTGCTAATCCTAATCCCCCTATCTCCCCCCACGGGATGCTGTCAAATCACAGGCCCTTTAAAAGGCTCTGGCTGCCTGGTTCCCGGGCTGGTTGAGTGGCTGGTTGACTGGCAGGCTCGAGATGAGAGGATGGACTGTGCTCGGCTACTCTCGTGACTGAGATCCACTGGGCCTGAAGAATGAGGAACGCCTTGTTTGCACCAGTAAAGAACATACCCACCCGACATTTCCACTCCGGAGGCTTTTTAAGATATCATTGCAAATAATGGAGAAAAAACCTTCAAGAATTATCATTTCACATAGTTGGGGGATTTCCATTGATTTATAATTAATGAGTCAGCATTGAATTGCAGGAAAAGCATGAATTACCTAAAGGTACAATATGTAGCCGATCTGAACAGGCTCACACTTCGTTTTTCACACTCCAAACCAGTAGGATGCACTGTGTTGTCATTACAACCTCACACAGTTTAGAAGGAAATACTCCGAGATGGACTGTGAAATTCACTTTAGGAGTCAGTTTGCGTTTGCTCATGTCAAGCTGCAGTAAGTGACTGGTGGCCACTGGTCCAACCTGCTGTGCTCATTTATCATTCAATTTACCCACGAAAGCCAGGTGAGGAGTCCTGCAGAGAGGGACTCGGCTCGTAATATGCAGTATGTGTTGGCACAGCCCTCTGGTACAAAGTGGTACTTAACGGTATTACCACACATGCTTGTCTGCTGATGGCTGGTTAGCATCCTCCTCAATTAACCCCTTTAAATGTAGCATATCCTTGCTCTTAACCCCTATAACCCTATTGCAGAACGCTAATCCTACCATAAGACACCACAAGTTAATGCTGATATAACTACCAGAGCCGCCCATTAACTAGAGTGACATGACAAGAGGGAAAAAAATGGAAGCAGTATATTTTGAATAAATTCATGGACTTTAGCATCGCTGCAAAGTTATGCAGTTCTTCATTTTAGGCTTGCAAATGGCTGACATCACTGCCACTGGCTGTAAAGTGAGAATATGTGTCTTGTGAAAGAAGAAGTGATGCAAACGTGCTTCCTCTTACAAGTTAAAAGATGAACTCGGCCCCATGTCCCCCACATGTCATACGTTCCGTCCATAGGTTTTGTTGTTTTTCTTGTTGACAAATGGCACTCAGAGAGCACAAACGCCAGCAAACGTTAAACACTGGGTACATGTTCAATGGATCTGCCCTGAAAATTTTGTGGGTTGTTTCTTGGCCCATCCACCAACTTGGTGGACAGTAGCTTTTTAGTCTGACAGAATCCTTCTGACAATGAAAGAACCTGAAACAGAGCGTTGGCAGAGGTCTTGAAATGTGGAAAAAATGCGATACAATACAGTGTGATGATCAGAAATGATGTTTAAAACGGTCGTCTCCCTGAAATATCTTACCACATGTTGACCTCTATGAAATCAATGCATGTTAGATCAAGATGACTTTGACATATGTACGACTTCTATGCTGGTGATAACAGAAATAATTATAATTATTTTAAAATGAACAAGAATCCCAACCAGTCACTGTGTGATCAGCGAAAGGTGATTCAAAATGGTAGCATTCCTATTGGTAGGACTTGGATACTCCCCCACACTTATAGTACTAACCTGTTTGATGCATTTCATGTTCTGCTAAACCAAGATGCAGTTTTCTGTCTTTCAGCATCTTCAGTATTATGTCTAATGTTCCCTCTGCAGCACAAACACTAATATCAGTCTGGGCCATCAGCCGTTCTCACATCAGTCATTTCAGATAATGACTCTCAGCTGGGGGACACGGAGTATCAGCGTCTCCACTAGACTACATGCTCATGGTATATAAGGAGGAGATGTGGACGAGGCGTACGGGTATCAGTTATCAACGTGCGGATTAGAGACTGTCATATTACCGGCCTGATGACACTAGATGGAGAGAGGGAACAGACTGAGGAGGTGGAGGAGGCTCAGGGGGAGGATTACGACTGCTCCAAGATTTCAGGGGAAAAGTCAGGTGGAGAACAAAGCCTGTCAAGGCAAACCCTGATAAACGCAAAGACTCTATTCAACCTCTTGGAGGATATAAGGGGCCAGACGCATGAAACTGTATAGATCCATGACTAAAACTCTTAGACTTTAGTCCCATTTCCACACTGGTTATCTGCCCAAATGATCCCAGAGCTGGGGTGGTTAACACACATAATCTTAACGTCACCGTTTGGATCGGAGGCTCCAAGAGTTTTAATGAAATCCTTCAACAGCGACAGAATGTTGAGCAGAAGAGACCAGCAACCACTACGAGTGACTCAACGGGAATTACCACCATCTGAATGGTGCGTTAGCTCGTAGCAAGAATTAGTAGATATAGTCAATGAGGGTATTTGAAATGTTCCCGGCCTGTGATGATGAACACCTGAAAAGGTACCATTTACAGGTTGAAAATAAGCGTTTACACCCTGGTGGTGGAGGTTCCTCATTGTGTCAGACGACATCTCAAATATCTATAAATACGCTGCCTCCTATTGGTTTGCAGTGTGAACTCAAAAGTTTGACAGATTTTACAGATTTTTCCCTTTGTCGGTTACATGAAAACACAATCAGTGCAGCTGGTCATCAAACTATTTTTTTTAATATCTTTAGAGTCTCCACATCGTATATGTCCAGTTGTACATTCTGCAGTTTTTATGAAAAACAGTTTTCATATGTGGGAAAGTGGGGCTGCATGTTTTTTGTGTGTCCCATGGTGTATGAATGTACACTTGCTCATGCATACAAATGCATAGAGATATACTGTAAATGCCCTGCAGGGATAGAACTTTTCACTGCTGGGTCTCTGTGACAGAGGGCCAAGCTAAACACAATGCAAGTTCCTGTTGTAGATGTGTGTGTGTGTGTGTGTGTGTGTGTGAGAGAGAGAGAGAGAGAGAGAGTGTGTATTGTATATATGTAGAGCCATATGCTCCTCTCCTTATTTTTGCTTCTGGCCATGTATGTTGACTGGTATCCAGTTCAATGAACACTGTATGTGGTATTCACTGATCACATAAGAAAATAAGTGTGTGTGTGTGTGTGTGTGTGAGCGTTGAGGAAGGGGAGGGTCAGTGGTGACAGCAGTACAGTAAGTGTTTCCATGTGTGTCTTATTGCTTAAAACACACATAAACACACACAGACTGACAAGCATGCTGGCATATCCATGTCAACAAAAACACACACACATGTGCAGACGCTGTGTGTGTGACTCATTAGGTGACTCAGGTCCTGACAGTAAAAATAACATCTGAAAACATTTACCGTATATTCATTAATAGCCGGTCCAACTCATGACGAGAAGCAGTGTAATGGATTTTCATCAAATGCACCTTTTTTCCAGCCGTAACTACTGAAGTGCGTGTCCATTTCTCACGTAACAAACTAGGTGTTTCCAAACATCATCATCATCCTCTTTGTCCCGATTCCGCTTCCTCATTCATCATAGTTCCTGTGTGCAGTCGTTGGAGAATTTTGCAGCCGTCATAACAACAACAAAAAAAGAACCCACATGGAAGGTTTTTGAGAGTTGAACCGGGTCAGTATTGACCCACAAGAAAACGAACAAAGTTTTAACCCCTGTGTGGTGTTTGGGTCTGTGGAACTAAAAGAAACATAAGAGAACAACTGTTTTTTTGTTGTTTTTGTTTTATCTCAATCTCACTGGCCTTGGCTCATTTTCTTTAAAGAGCAGCTGAGAGAACACATTTTCACCATCCTCCATGCAAAGGAACATGTAGTTCTAGTGAGTACTGGTGCCACAATGATGAATGAAGAAATAAACATCACAAACCTTCGATCTAACTCATTCATTTCAATTCATCCACATACTCTAACAGAGGTAAACAACTAACCATTTATAGAGTTTCTGTTGCTTGTAATGTATGTATGTGTTTATCCCTGACGTTGCCACCAGTGATACAATGACCCTAGCATACTTTGGAGTACCTCAATAACGCAACTATTTGCGCTATCAAAAAATGTCAGTAATCCCATTCATTCTGTTGGGGAACTGAGTGACACTCCTCAGGTTTCACCACTCAACATTATCTGTTTTTAATTACAGTATATTGATATTGATATTGATATTGTCAGACACACAATGTACTATTTATTCAGGTGCATGGCCCAGTCTCTGACAATACGTTATGTAATAAATGAACATAAACCAACTAAAATCATTGATTAAAGTGTAGAGATATTCTTGGTTTCCATACTCAGTAATCGATGCATGTTCTCTTTATCATCTTCAAACTCACTTGTGTTGTAAATATGTTTCATGACATCTGTTGATCAGAAATTCTTCTGTATTAGCGTCATTTCAACGGCACGCTCCACATCTGATTGAGCGTAGTTCTCCTCATCATCAGCAGCCCTGCAGACCACCATGAAGAGGAGAGGCGAGGCAGAAAGGCACTTAGCGAGTAAAAAGACCATATGTGTGAGCATGAGTGTGGGCATAGAGAAATGATATGCCTGTGGTCCTGCCTGGGTTTATGTGTGTCTGTGGGAGGCAGGCTATGACTTTGTACATACTGTAGCATATTTGTGTGTGTGTGTGAGCATGATGGTGTATATGTGTGGGTGTGCACACTTTTTCCACAGGCTGTCACTCGTGCTGATGCTGCTGCTGCCGCCGGGCCTTTGGTAGACGAACTTACAGTGCCTGCGTGAGTGTGTGTTTCTCTGTGTGTGTTTAAGCTTTTGTTTAATTTCTACTTCCTGTTTTATTCTTGGCCTAATCCAAACGCAACACAGCTGTGCAGTCAGCCAGAGAACGAGGGCTTGGGGGATGGGTTGCCAGGTCCTGGTGATCGCAGCCATGCTCTACAACTGCTACCAACAGATGGAAGGGAAATGGGGTTACCAGCTTGGGTTTTATCTTGTCTTTGTAGGCCAGACG